>CAXAMN010000669.1:960791-1042801 GCA_963970005.1 Durusdinium trenchii
ATGATGATGATGATGATGATGATGATGATGATGATGATGATGATGATGATATACGGTGTGGTATTTTTGTTGAAATAACCTCTGATATCCTCTCATCTTCATAATGAATCCTATTGGTGTTCAGTCGAAGCTGACCACCTTAGTATGGGAGACAGGCTTAACATGCGTAAAATCGGTAATGTCCACCACTTTAAAAACTCAGCCGAATTCCAATACTGTAATATATAAATGAGTTTCAGGGTTAGACAATATTGTCATGCACAAAGAGACCGAGACCCCGGTCTCAGATCTCGAACTTTACCAGGACAAGTAGACGAACACCAGCCACCACATACAAACACCGAGTTCTGTGGGGGGTCTCCTATATTGCAATACACAACCAAAAAACAACATATTAGATCATATTAGGGTGGATATATGGGCGCATTAAAATAGGGATCCACAGGGCGATCCCCCTCGCTGCTTGGCCCAGCACCATAGTAGGACACGGCGCTCTGCTCGCGCTGGGTGCTCTTACCTGACGGCCCAAGAGACCAAGAGGCGAGTCAGTTAGTGAATTTTCTGAGAAAAACTGTCAACCTTCCAACACCTTTTCCTGGGTGATGTTGACAGTTGATTCCTAACCCACTTCACAACCGGAGATGTTTCACCAATCTCTTCTCAGTGGTCTCAGTTTTTGTGTTGTTTTTGTGCGCCAATATCCCGAACCTCCTTCCCAGCTGGACCACCTGCCTCCCCGAACTCCCAGCCTCCCCGGCCTCTCCCCTTCGAGCCTTTGGATTGCTCCTCTGGACGACCGGAGCAGCCGCGCCGGGTTTGGAGAGGGTGTACCGGTTGGCACTCGCCCAGGCACCCTAGGATGGACAAAATCATTCACCACCATGTCGCATGGAGATACGGGTACACAGTCCAGTGCCTGCATCACTACGTGCAGGGTTCGTCCACCAAACAAAAAGGAACAACAATCAATCACGCACTACCTGGATACGAAGATGCATACACAGCCACAAGTGGTCAAACAAATCACATGTCTTGTCTGGTCTAGCCATTCAAGCTGTTCAGAGGCTGTTCAAAGCCTTTCTGGGCGAATGGACACATTGCAAATTGACATGTGCACCCTGCGCACTGGGATGGCATGGTTTTCTCCAGGTGTCGCCCTTGCATTAAATCCAATGTTGCACATGTTGTGAACGTGAAAGTCAAACACTCCAAGGAAGCAAATCTGAGCCAAATATCATAAATATCAGGACATTTTCAGGGTACATGAACTTGAACCTGAGAAGCTGCAAAACGAAAACCAACGCTTTTTGTCCACGAGCACGTTGTGAAGAGAGATAGTAAAAGTGCAGCGGTAGCTACCTGGGTGCGCTACCCTGGGCGCCTTGCTGGCTCCCGGTCTGCCCTAGATTGAGGCGCACGCGCGCGCGGACCCAGGGCAGCTAACTACAAGGCAGTTGCCTGGTATAGCACTTCAATTTCCCTTTCCGTCAACCGCTGCCGTGACAAACGTGCAGCAATCCACGTACCCAGGGTAGCTACAATGCAGTTACCAGGTATAGGACCCTTTCCATTAGTCGCCCGGTAACCTTTAGAAACGTGCAGCAATCCACAGCTTTGAATTGCTTTGAACTTATATAGGTGTGTAAGAGGTGTAGCAAAATAGCATTTATACGGACGCAGGGCAGCTACAATTCAGTTGCCAGGTCTCGCACGTCAATTTCAATTTCAGTCGCCAGGTATAGCACTTCAATTTCCCTTTCCGTCAGCCGCTAGATAACCTGGAGAAACGTGCAGCAATCCACGGACTTGAAGTCTCATTAGTGCTTTAAACTTATATGTGTGTATAAGAGATTATGCATTCACAGCTGCACGAAGCTACAACACATCGGCCTCGGTAAAACTACACCTTAACATGCAGATGATGCAAATGAAGACAATTGCATTTCTTACATCACCAGCCGCTCAAAAATAAACAAAATCACCTCCAACACAACCTCAAAAACCTTGCTTCCGTGCACCCCTAAAACACCACCTAATTTCGAGTTTACGTTTCTCAGCACCACCCCCCCCAGACCTCCTACTTACTCACTTCGTTCGCCAAACACAACTCAGCTGGCGGCTTCTACGAAGGCTGGCTTTCGTAATTAGCATTAATTATAGGTTCAGGTCTTATGAAACAACAAAAAATGTGTTCCATCTATTTAACATGCGTAGGACGAATCTCGAACAGTTCGCTCGCACACACCGAAGCTGAAGGAAGCAAGTTATAGTTTTCCGGGCAGTTTTCCGGAGTGGGCCCTGTGCGTTCGAAGTGCTTTTCTCTATGGCTTTGCGCGAGGGGCTCATGTGCGTGTGTCTAGAGTCTAGAGCTGAAACCGGCTCGTTTGAGCTAAAACATATCGCATTTGCCCATGCAAGTGCCACAAGAAGCGGGTTTTGATCGGTTTGGCACTTCTTTCCGTACGTATTTTTCACATCCAGGCCTCGGACCTGGAGCGTTTGGCCAGTGAACAAAAACAGCCGCCTCCATGGCTTGTAGTGCTTTCTGCTCCGCCTCTTGCTCCTCACCCACTCCAGAAGGGGCGGATGGATGGCTGAGCCGTGTGACATGATGAGCGAGCGGCACTTGAATGAAGAAAAACATGGAAGGAGTGCAAGAATCCTTGCAGAAAGGGGTACTCACCTACGCTCGGTCTCTTTTAATACACATTCGTCACATTCTGTGTATTTCTGTGTGGTTGCAGATCTCCTTTGCATGGAACTGGTCTCCACCAACCAGGTGAGCAAGCACGGTGCCTGGAAACCCTGATGGCTATGTGCCATGTGCCCGAACGAACAACTCGGCAACCTGTCTGATATCCCTCCAGTCCAATTGTTACTGTATCTGGTTGGTGGTTTCAACGCACTCACACAAAATACTAGTCAGTGGGTTCAATATTCCCAAGTACAGGTTGAAGCAGCTTTAAAAATTAAAACAAAACGACGCCATTCCACCATATTCCACCCATACCATCCTATACCCATAGATGATGAATGTACTAAAGCTAAGGAGAGACCATCTTAGGTACTGCTCCAATTTACAGCAATCCCAATCTTCCTGGTCTCTTCCAAGCGAGGTCGGGAGTCAATAGTACAGGACAAGTGCAAAAGCTAGGCATGTGTTCACCATTTGCTTTGTGAGAGAAATTGGCTGCCGGTCCAAACCCGGCAAATCATCCATGGTAGACCTCCCTTGCCCTCCCTTGTAGCCTATCTTGTAGCCTTTTCGCTGGGCCTCCAGGGTCCCTCGGTTTGGCCTCCCAAACCATCCCATCCCACCTTCGCCCGTCTCAAGGCATCGAAGACCGAGACGAAACGCTCCGGGAGCGCCCCTTGCGGCTGCACCTGCGCCCGTTCGGCGACCCAGCGCGCCGACCCTCTGCCACGTGCAGAGGCGAGGCATGTCTTGTGGAAGGTTGCTTTGTAGTGATTGCTTGTCAAGATGTTGAGCTTGTGAAGAATATCACTCACAGATGTATGATTTTGATTGGTGTACAATATTATCGCTAGCCTCCTATGGATCTGACCATTTGTATAGTGAAAATAATATGATTGTGGAGCTGACTGTGATATCATATAGTCCTGCTACTATGACCCTGCAATATCACACCATCATAAAGAAAACACCGTGTTGCGTTTTGGGGCTCGGACGTGAAGGTCAAACACCATGTTGGCCCCCCAAAGGGTGAAACATCAAGGCTTCGTCCTACTCCCATGTTCCCACCGATTTCTCCGGCCTCATCAGGCTTTGGGGTGGTGCAAGCCTGGAACCCACAAGGCAGCGGTGGGGGAAAACCCCGCACCGTTGCTGAACAAAGAGAGAGAGAGAGAGAGAGAGAGTGGATCTGTATAGCAGCCAGCACCCGTTTTGGGGCCGGTGGTAATAGAACTGAAACAAGCTCCAAAACAAGAAGACACATGGAGCCGTTTGCAACATAGTTGTGGGTTAAAACCAGGACAGCTTGGTTGACTGAATATGAGCGTCTGCCAAAACGTACTGACAAGTAGAGGACATGATTCAGCAAGGTGATCGCTTTTGAGGAGGGCCTACCACTTTTATAGCCACAATGGCCGTTGCTCATATGATGTTGGTCAAGCTACATGGTGGATGCTGGGGCTAGACCCATCCCCACATCTTGCAGAGGTTTGTATGACATGGGCCTTGCCAAAAAGGTGTTCACCTAGCGCCGCGCCGAAGAAAACGCCTCGGTTTGCCCAGCGCCTCGGCCACCTTGCGCCAGTCGCCGTCGCCACTTAAGGTTTGCCGATGGCCCACCACAAACAATTGCAGCCTGCGAGTCGCCAGGCGAAGTGGGAGGAGAAAGCGAGGTTGAACGGTGCAAACCCTGTGCCATGGGAAAATGATTTGGAGCCATTGGGTCTCACCCGAAACACTCCATGTACCGAACATCGTGGAATATGCTAGATACCCATGTCAAATGTTGGGTCCACATGCTGGACGACAACAAGCACGGGTTCGCAGTCTACGTCGCTTCCCGGAGGACCTCTGGAACCAAAAAGCTGCTCAGCTCTCTACTCCGCTGGCCCTAGACCCGTTCCATATTCCATTAGCTTCCATTGCTCCCTCAGCTGGTCAGCCTATTGATGACAAGCTTTTGACGCATGCGAGGCAGTCCAATCTTCCCAAGGTATCTCAGAACCTTCCGATCCTTCCGAGCCTTCCGATCTCTTCCTCTTCCACCAGTCGTGGACAGCCCTGTCTCCGTGGACAGCCCCAGGGAAAGTGCTCTCTGAAAAACCGGTCTGGACAGGGCCCCCTGTGCTCTATGGCCTGGATCGTGATGTGGCCACACAAATCCGCTGGGCATCCTGTGCGCTCCGCAGAGTCACCAATCCGGTTCGAAGGGCTTCGCGGTGTTTTCGCGGGGGTCGCTTGGACTGGACAGTCGAGGTGTTCCAAGTGGGGTCAAAGGAAGTTGGGCTCAAAAAGGAACAGTTGTGCAGTGAGCCTTCCTAGTTAGGAGTGCGGAAAGGAGTGTCCTTTTTCTTTACCCCAAACCCTTCCTATAGTTAGGCGCTATGTGCCCAAAGGATTGCATCAACTATGGAATTGCGGAGCTGCCTCATTCATCACATTCCAGTGCATTACAGCCCTGGGTCCTAGGATGCAAGTAGGTTCCATGCCGCAGCCAGTGATCGTGTCTCTGGCCAAGGTGTCAAAGTTCCTGTATACTGAATTGGATATACACAGTCGAAACATGTCGAAACAAGTGACTCCATGTCTATGACGAAAGCCAAATAGGAACCATACCCTGGGTTTGATGGTTTGATCCTGCATGTTGGAATTCCGAATGAAGTCGTTCAAGGAACCATACCATTAACATCAATTAACTTCATCCATGTGTCTTGGAGCGGGTGATCTGCAAGTCTTGTGCGGGCATGTGCGGGCATGATGGGGCATCCCAAACAAGCCGGTTTTTGATGCACGGATGGCCATGACCAATCCCATGAATTGAGCATCAAAGCTGCTTGTTCGGGGTCTTCTTTTGTTTGTATTTCAATCATTTTCAATCTATAGAATTTGAAATCGTTCTTCTGCAGTGTTGAGACTTGGGCCAAACCCGTGCAACATGTTCGCTTACACCGGTGGCCGAACACTGGTGGAAAGCTTCGCTTCGTATCAAATCACAAACAGGATGTAAGCAAGCTGGGGAGTCATGCCTGGTGTTGGCCTAAAGATGCCTAAAGATGCGAGAATGCTCAAAGACTCTTTGCTTTTGGCAAGTGAAATAATGAAAACTTGAAGGCTAACGGCTGGCAGGTTCATCCAAACAAAAACTGAAATCGTTCACTCTTTGATGAATACCGGCCGTACATCTGGGGGTCATTGATCAACCGTTAGAACGACCATGCTTTTGCTCACCCGGGACCCGTTGCACTTTTCAATCCCAAACACTCCATGGATGGATGGTACAAATGTTTACCGTGACCTTTTCCCCCAACTGATTCTTCTCACATCTTCATGTCGGTGTTTAAGGCGTGATGGATCTCCACCTGACGTCTCCACCGATCTCCGGTTGACGTCTCCACCGCCTTTACGAAGCCCAAACGAAGTTCACGATTGGCTCGTACGGTGCTCCTTGGGGGCGAGACGTTGATTGATCGGAGAGAGTGACGTGCACAGCGCACAGCGAGACGGATGAGGATTGCTGCTCTGTAGAAAGAAATGAGGCCAACCTCTTCTTCAACCCTCAGAACGAAGAGATACGAAGAGCATCAACGAAGCTCCCGCACGTTTTTGGACGTCAAAAAAGGAACACCTCAACCCATCCGTCTGACGGCCGCCTGGACGGGCGCACCTGTCCGTCCGTGCACTTCAGCCCGTCCACACCAGTTGCGGCCGGGGGTCAAGATCACGAAGTCGAACTCGCTACCCTGACAGGCATCCACGGTGAGCACCTGCAGTACTGCACCAAACGGCCGGATTTCCGGCGAGGAAAGGTGCGGGTGCCGGCATGTGCCGACAGCAGAGTTGGTTGCAGCGCGGCAACGCGCCCAGAAAAACGGGGTGAGGTCATGTGTTGAGAAACCAAAAGAATCGGAGGATTGAAATGGACGAGATGTCGAAAGATGCTTGAATGTTCTGAGATGGCGTCCTGGCTATGCCATGTCATTGGTTCCTGTTTTGGGTGATTTTCCCCTGGCCAATGGACTCCTGCCACAATATCCGCCTCAACGTCCAGGTCGTTGGGAACGGCCTCAACAGGCGCAAACAAGATGTGAAAAGCACTACAATTGGTGAAGTGGTGTGAATGTCGCATGAGCTGACTCGTCCTTCCGACAGCTGACTTGATGCTCTGGTGAAGTTCCGAGTCAAACAAAACATACAACAACCACTGCTGGAAGTCTCCGACATCCAACCCTCGGACCAGCGTGCTGGTCATGTACCTGTGTGCTGGTGTCCCGGTACCTTGGACACCTCCAACCACGGCAAACATCGCTGGACTCCCCCACAAAAAAATTGATCGCTGGGACTGACTGGTCTTTGTTGACTGTACCACATTTGAAAAGGGACAAAAAAGGCAAAAAAATCTGCAATAGTTGGAATTGGATGATCCTAGTTCTATCATCACCTCTTCCCGTCCCGGAACCCAATCTCCAGACATCGCCACCTTCATGAGCTCTTCCAACTGTCCTCACGGCAAATTCAACAGGATCACCCTGTCAGAGGAGTCCGATGCCTTCAGAAGTATTCATGATGGTAGATATGGTTCGGAGATGGTGGAGATTGTGAATACTTAGATCTAGGACATGAGGCTTGAAGTCAGCCTGAAGTCTGAGTCGTCTTTCAAAAAAATTAGGTAGTTACTCATTCAACACCATGTTTGAACAAACAAACCGAACAAAGCAAACAACACCAAGCAAAACACAACACAATCAAACAACACATAACTAAGACTAATTAATATTTAATGTTCAACCGTAATTTAAGTTGACAAACAATATTGTAAATGAACAACTTCTGGAGAAAAGATGTCGAGTCGAGTCATGTCGAGTCTTAACTTGTATTATGCCCATTCCCACTCATGGAACCTGCATCTTTGCTTCTCAAACAAAAGCGAGCAAACCTGGTTGGTGGTTTCAACTCGCAACAAAAACAAACAGTATCTGAAACCACCACTGGTTTCAACCCATGGTTTCTATATTAACACTCCAATTTACCTTGGGAGTCGATCTCAAAGACAGAAATTCCGAGCGAGATTGGAGGTCCATGTCAGTTCCAGCCCCGAGTGTCAGTTCCAACTGTTGGATCTCTGAGAAGCAACCAAACTCCGCAAAAAAAGAACTGCGATCCATCCGGATCGCATCATCCATCCCCAAACACGACTAATGGGACTGCCATAGGACTGCCGATCAGTGGGGGTGGTGCCAGAGGGGTCAATGGGGCGGCATATATATGGCAGTCCCAGACGGGTCGTGTCTGGGATCGTTTGCTCACGACCTACAGTCGTCGTGCAAACTCAGTTGGTGCAACTCCGGTGCAGGACGCCGATGGTTCTCTTCTCTCTGTTGGAGATTCATTGGCCCTGGTGGGAAACAGATGGCCGCCACGGTGTTCTGTACATCCCAAGCCACGGTGTTCTGTCACTTTTCCATGTTCAAGGCTCAAAAATACACCCCAAATCCACCGGAGATAGTCAAAATAGCCAACAACAGCATACAAAAGCAAGGTGGGTCATAAGAATAAGGATTGGGCATTTAATTAGTGCCAGATTGGCCCTTCCTGGTTCTTCGGTTCTTCGTTTTTCCATGTTTTGTCTTGTTTCTCAAACGCGGGGTCGAAAGCGACGTCTTGGCTGCAACCGATGCTCGGCCGGGGCCGTGCCGCACCCGAAAAATCGATGCCACATTTTTTGTCGAGGACGTTCATCGAAGATCATCGAAGACCCTGGTGATGCCCTAAGAGGGCACCCCTGTGAATTCGCGGGGGCACTCTGTGAGACTCGCTACATCTGTGATGCCACTGAATTCATCTGTGGGTCAAAACCAAGGAACCGGCGCTTTTTACCACCGAACATGAACAGAATTGACTAGACTAGACATGACTAGACGACTTTCGACATGGTCAACCTGCGATTTCAACTCTCCGGGTTGTGACTCACAAGGGAACCATGAGAACCTCTCTTGGCGTTCACGATCAACTTCGATCAGCCAACGGCCCATTCCTGGCCGATTTTTGTATTGTGAAGGAAGCCCATCGCCATAGCGAGATCGAAACACCTAAAGACCAATGATCGAAAGCAATCAACGACAAGACTTGGAAGTTGGTGTAGTTGGTGTCTTTCAAAAAACATGTGAGTCTTTGAAGGCAAATGTTAGTGAGTCGATCAGCTATGGGCTGCGGGTTTGCAGAAAGTGGGCTATGCAGACCCTATTTGGTTGGAAAGTCCCTTTTTTGGGCTCAATTCAGGCGGTGATCTTCCAAAACTGTTTCCTGCGCACAGGCATGATACCCAAACCATGATACCCAAATCATCCATGGGACTGGACAGAGATTCGGACAACTACCAAGTGGTACTCCCTTCTTTCGGGTTTCCTCTCTGGTTTCTTGTCTTCTCGAAGTGGATACCCTCATTCGCAAATTATATCAAATTATACTGTTTTCACTGGACTAGGTGGAAGAAGAGTACCTAGCACTGAATAGATTTAAAATCAAACGGCCATCATAGATCAAGAAATAACACAAAAACATCTGAAAACATATGGACACCCTTTACATCCCTTTACCACCCTGTGCCCTGGAGTTTGAACTATTGGCCTCTCCCTTTGGGCTGGGAGGTTCGCGAGTCCGGTTTTTCATTCGCTTAAGAGGTCGTGCCCCAAAGCTCCATGCAAAGTCATGTTCTCCCATTCTCGTCGTTTACATGTACGGGTGCGAGCTCGTTTTCCGTCATGAACAAGTGGAACCAAAACACCACGTGGAGTCCTCAATGAGTCTCAGTTTCGTCAGCTTCCGGTGAAATGGACTCGGAACGCGTCAACAACGGGTGACGTGGTGTGATTCCCGACTAAAGCTCCCGCTCCAAGAAAGCGGACACTCCCCAAAAAGCAACCGCTTGGAGAACTTTTGGAAAGCATCCGCATATGGATACGTGTTAGATAATTACATGGTAGACTAGTACTGTTGATGAAGAAGAGACCATAATATATATGTATATAAGAGGCTTTGCAATCCACATAGGGAGTTATGAATTTATATCTCAGCATTCTACATGAATGGCTCACTTTCCTCAATCCCTTGGAGGGTCCAGGCAGTGCACATGAGATCTGCATGAGGTTTCCCTCGCACGCGCGACCGCTGCGTGAGGGGGAAGGAAGGCGCAGTGGATGACCAAAAGTCCAGATTCGATTTCCCAAACGATTCAGAATGTGGTCGGAAAGTCTTGTTATAAAGTCGAGATTTCGGAGAGTTCTACAATAATGTACGGAAATGTGCAGAATTTATGGATTTCGAGACAAAATGAGACAAGTATAGTCAGGTGGAGATCTTGACAAACGAGCTGGCACAAACTGGACATTCAGTGATGCTGTGGCGCGTTGTTGCGGCACAGACCGTGCCAGGCACAGTTTGGAAATACATCATTGGACCTTGCTGTGAGTTGCGGCAGCTGACCCCAAACGTTGTTGTCATTTAGCCGTGTCGGAGTCGGAAGACTGACGGTAACAAATACGTTTCGTGCAGCAAACGCACCCCCGAATGTACCAACCCACCATATTTCACTTCAGCACCTCAACATTGAGCGCTACACAGCATCGCAAAAGGACCAACATCACATCATCTGATAACACTTTGCCGCAAAAATCACCACGCATGAACAACAAATCACACATCACAGTACACATATTGCATTTTGGTTCGCGCCAATTAACTCTTCCCGTTCGACGTTTTACTAGCCAAAGCGGTGCACACCACCGGCAGCAGCACGCCACCAGACCAGCAGCCCAGCAGCGGCAGTAGAACATCAGCAGCTGACCAGCAAGCACATCAGCAACAGAACAGAAGCAAATTAGCAGAAAGCCAGTAGCTGACCAGCAGCAGAATTGCCCGAAGCGACCCGCGAGCGTGCTTCCAAGCGTGTTTGATCACGCTAGGGTAGGCGGGCCTGGCCCCCCCTTAGCGTGAAAGATCAAGCTCTAAGGCACCAAACTTATCCCAGCATCACAATATTGGCAAAGAAGAACTCAGCTATCGCGCTAGCTTTCGCGATTAATAGGTCGGAACTTGACTTAAAATGAATCTGGGAATAGAACTGGGAATAGACTATTGCAATGTTAATACATCCCAGTCCTCGTCCTTCCAAGATGGAGGTTCTGCACCGGGTAGGAACAGGCCAGTGAAGCTCTGTACAACTCTAAGAAACCATCGCAACCATTCACTGGCACAAGAGTGTGGGCTGAACGCCCTGTATTAAATGAATTCCGTACCAAACCAACAACTCTTCAGACCAACGGTCTCGAAGACCAGGGTAGGTCTTGCATTGAAAGCAAAAATGCAACTTGTAGATGCATCTTCCTGCTCCGCAGCTGTGCGGAGGTAAACAGACGACCTACAAGGAAAAAACTAAATCTTGATCCGCTATTCGGACATGGAAGGCTGGGTTGTCCAAGAGACCCTTGATGAAGTTCCGCGCAAAAGGATGTTTTGCAGCAGCATCCTGCAAGAGCCTGTGCCTGACGTACATGATTTGATGCAATTTCTGAGATTGGGCAGTGCAAAGTTCAGTCTGTTTTCTCAGACTTCGCTTGGAAATCCATGCGAAAAAGAATACAAAACATTAAAAATAGACAAGTCCTGTGCCTCTCATCTTCGTCCTCGACTGCGAAGTCTGCGAAGATGGCCCGCTTGATGGCCTCTCGCTTTTCTCTCCTGGGCCTCCCAAGGTCTTCCGCTTTAGGCTCATGCACCAGGTGGCAAAAATCACCTCGGGCCAGGCGGGCTAGCTTTGACTAAAGCCGAGACGCGCAGAGCTACGAAGTGGCTGGGTGTGGCTCTATGCTGCTTCCGGTCGTCTGAGGAGAAACAAACAAACATAAAAACTGTTAAAACATGTGAAATCTAGACGACCTCTCTCAAACAGCTACCCTGATGTCACATGTCGAATAAATTCTACGACAAAGGAGCTTGTTGGGAGGCGTGTCACCCAGGCAAAAAAGAACCTGTTTGATCTTACTTGTCGGTTTCATGGCTGTTTGGTTTCCAATGCCAAAGAATCACACTTCTCCTTGGCACAGCCACGAGCTGAGGCCCAGAAGACACAAGGATTACAGCTTCCATCCAGATGATTGGCCCAGGCCCTAGCCCTCATTTCACCCGAGTGGCGGCCTATGTCCTGCGACGTACCAAGAGTCAACTCATCTGCCATGCTTGGAAATTGCTTAAATAAAGATCCTGGAAAATCAGTATATTTAATATATAATAATAATATACATAAATGGAGTTCTCCCCATGCCAGGGGATTCACCCAGTTCGGGAAGCGCCATCACCCGAGAAAAGCGAGGGTCAGACTCAGTTCAGACGTCCATGTTCCAACACCGTGAATTCTTTGACTCTAAAGAAGAACTTTGACCGTCTGCAAGCAGCGATGAGCTTTTGAAGCAAATCCACGCCCCCTCTTCTCATCGGCCAAGAGAGAAAGGTGCCGGAAGAAGGAAAGCCCCCGTTTTCTCCGAGAAAAACATCGCGGGTGTTTGACTTCGACTCAGCCGGAGATCCGGTGGAAAATAAAGGTTTGGTGACTTGTTTGTTGGATTTGGAGTGGGGTGTTTTCCTAATCCCCCTAAGACTCTTCTTTGGTTATTTTACGGTGATCCACGTACTTCCTGGGTAGGTATTGGTAGAAAGCCCAAGAATAAAATGCCAGTGAATTCTCGTGGCCATTTTAATGTTCGACTTCCATGTTACGTAACTTTGGTAGTACAATGAGTCAAAAAGGAACCGTCTTTGGCTGTCCAAGTAGATCTTCTCAGACTTCCATATTGGTATCCTGATCGTGGTTTCTGAAACATGGCTGAGCCTCTTTCTGTTTGCCAACGACTTGGGACAGTCAGACGGCAGCCAGGCCAAGCGTGTTAAACACCGACATGCCGAACCCACCCAGTGCCGTCCTGACTTGGATGGCCGTCATCCATTGCCAGCGGCTGCCGTGTTCGAAAACGAAAACGTTGTAGCTTGTCTCAATCTCAAGGACATCCAGGGGTGCATGATAACTCACAATATTTGATGCTTGGATACCAAGATGCACTGCAGGTTGTATGTTTTCAGGTATCAACTGGTACAACACCAAGAACAAACAACAACAAACACCGCGGACCAATCTCGGGCCCAAGCGGTTGGCGCGAAATTGGTGATGCGTAAACTTGGAAACATCCAGTTGGTATGGGTTTCGCCTCATCCGTGGCCAAACATAATCAAAAGCAACAACGGTATGCTTCATAAGGGTTCTGTCTCTCGGGTTCTTGAGAAGTTGGTATGTTTAGCTTCTCAAGCGGATAGACAAGTACCAAACTCCTCGACACCGCAGGTGCCTCTATGTAAACCAAGTCTCATCAGGTCTGGCTTTAAAGCAATGACCATGTTCGCCAACAAACACAGGTTATGGGCCAGTGAGGCCACTGGTCAGAAAACGACTCCAAACACGCTCGGTGACGGTGCCCCGACGTCACGTGGAAGCTTAGCACACGCTCGGTGTCTTGGATGTCACACGCTGAACTCCAAGTGTGCATGTTTCACGTCTCGCGTCTTCAAGTGTCAGCTGTGGATTCTTTTGGAGAAAGAAACACAGCGACCTGGAGGTCGAGAATCTGAAGGTTGAAGGTTTCCGTCGATCATCAAATTGATTAGAATGGTGGGAACATCTCGTATGTATATATATATATATTATACTACATAATTACTGTGTATATATATAATACATATATTATGTATATGTATATGTTTGTACACTACAAGACATGATCAACACAAGACCATCAGTTCCGAGCGCTTTGGCTCCTCACATCCAGAGGCCGTGGATGTGACAGGGGTGGCAAGTTCGGCACCCAGGTATAGTGAGTATCGTTCCTGGACAAAAAAACTGAGGCCTCTGAACCCCCATACATTGCATACACTGAATCATACATATTATACAATTATAAATTAAGTATTTATAATACAATAGTTGTTATATGTATATACATATGTATATGATTATAATTCATTATATATGTAATAAAAGTGGCAAATTGGAATCACTGGTCCATTGTGACGTGGAAGATCAAAGGCTTTCTGAATATGTGATCCTGAATGTGTCAATGTGGGATCGTTGATGAGACATGCCGCACCACAACGGATGGTCCTCCCGATGGCCCGGGTCTTCCTCAAGTCTTCCTCAGTATATAATCGGATCCAGAGTCGGATGGAAGAAGAACATGGAAGCAACTCACAGGTTCAATCTTTTTTCAGCAGGTCGCGTCAGTGCCACATTGCGTCGATCCTTCAACAAATCCATGCCACTGATACCCACGCCTCCAGGAAACCCCGTGAAGGATAAACAAAAACATCTTGAGTTCTGTGTTCTAAAAAGAATAAACACATCATCACCATCTGATATATGCAGACTGATAGGTGAAACCAAAACCATTCAATGGTCAACTGGATGCTTCCATCTGGTACGACTGCAATTTGTTTGTCATGTAGCAAGCTATTTCTGTAGCCAACTTCAACTTCAACGTGGGACTGGCCAACGGCTGATTAAAATTTCTGCCCATGTTAGCCCAAATCCCATCGGCCAATGCGTTTGAAGCGGCGGAGCAGCCAACTTCCACATGCCGAGCAGCCAAGATCAGCAACACCGCGCGGGGCAAGATGCAACCCCACCGGCCAAAGTCAAACTATTCAATCATCAGGCTGACGATGAGGTTCGGGAAAATGCTTGTCAACAAACAATTGGCCCAAAGTCTAAGGAGCATGCCCAATCCATGAAAGAATCCGAGAACCGAAGAACACGGCTTTGTTCTACCAACAGAGAGGTTCTAGAGGGCCTTCAAGGAGGCCTCTAATTACAGCAAAGCACTGTACATACTCTCTACAGCTGGGGAACTGTACTCACTGGCACAAAATGGCAGTGAATGCCCTATTCTGGGTGATTCAATGGAGAGCGATTATTTACACGTAAAAAAAATACTGAATCATATCTAAAGACGGCGGGGTCGTTTTAAATCTAAGCAAGGTTAAGGGTGTTTCAGTCAGATCCTTTCAAATCACCCAACTGTGCATACCGCATTTGTCGCTGTTAAACCTGCTTCTGAGACACCTCTGTCTGCAGGCACTGGCCCAAAACTAACAACCTGTACAGCACTGCTGGGGAACTTTCTGCTGCTCTCCCATGCACACTGAGTGGTTGGTGATGGAAGAAACCACTCACAGCAAGAGACCGTGGGCAGAATGCCCTGTATATAATACCTGAGCCTAGGAGCCTAGGAGCCTAGGAGCCTAGGTAGGTCTTGCATTGAAATCAAACTGCGGCTTGTAAGCGCATCTTCCTGCTGGGTAAACTCCCGTCTGGTAAACACCCGTCAGGTTCAGAGGCGACCTACAAGGAAAAAACAAGATCTTGACCCACTTTTCTGACATTGAAGGCCGGGTTGTCCAAGAGACCCTTGACAAAGTTCCAGGCAAAAGGATGCTGCGCAGCCTCCTCTTGCAAGAGCCTTTGCCTGCCGATGGATGTTTTGCACATATGAGCCAATCAAGTAGTGCCACAAGAAAGCTCAGAGTTGTCAAAGGTAGATTCTGAAAATTGTATGCCATTACTACTAGTAGCAAGAAGATACTGGGGTGGAGGCCATTGCTTCTAGGTACTAGTAGCATGAAGCTACTAGGGTGGAGGCCATTGCTTCTAGGGTGGAGGCCATTATTACTAGTAGCAAGAAGCTACTAGGGTGGAGGCCACTACTACTGGTAGTAAGAAACTACTAGGATGGAGGCCATTACTACTAGTAGCAAGAAGCTACTAGGGTGGAGGCCACTACTACTGGTAGTAAGAAACTACTAGGGTGGAGGCCATTACTACTAGTAGCAAGAAGCTACTAGGGTGGAGGCCCTTGCTTCTAGGGTGGAGGCCATTACTACTAGTAGCAAGAAGCTACTAGGGTGGAGGCCATTACTACTAATAGCAAGAAGCTAATAGGGTGGAGGCCATCGCTTCTAGGGTGGATGCCATTACTACTAGTAGCAAGAAGCTACTAGGGTGAAGACCATCGCTTCTAGGGTGGAGGTTACTAGTAACAAGAAGCTACTAGGGTGGAGGCCATTGCTTCTCGGGTGGAAGCCATTATTGCTAGTAGCATGAAGCTACTAGGGTGGAGGCCATTGCTTCTAGAGTGGAGGCCATTCTTACTAGTAGCAAGAAGCTACTAGGGTGGAGGCCACTACTACTAGTAGCAAGGACGCTATTAGGGTGGAGGCCATCGCTATTATGGTGGCCACTACTATTAGTAGCAAGGACGGTGCTAGGGTGGAGGCCATTACTACTAGCAGCACTGATGCTATTAGGGTGGAGGCCATTGCTGCTATCCTCTCCCGGGTGCCACCCAATTTGTTGTTCATTTTGTCCGACCGTTTTCCCGTGCGCTCCGCCATGCTGCGCCTCTCATCTTCGTCCTGAACTTGGAAATGCTCAAATATTTGTAGCTTGATGGCCTCTCGTTTGGCCCTCCTGGGACGCCCATGGTCCACCAGCAAGGGATGGTGAACGTGGCAAAAGCTGCCTCGGCCGCTGGGCCAGGCGTGGCACGGGCAGGGTGCGAAAACAACTGCAGAGAATTGCTCGAGATTAAACGACTGTAGATTAATGCTTGTTGTTTGACCTTTATTTGACTTGTTCGAGTCGTTTTCGAATGTTGATTTCGTTTTTGTTTTGTTTAATCAATGAATCCTGGCCTTACCATATGAAAGACTCATTTAAGCATAGCTACACTGAACGTGGAACGATCATGGGTACGTGGAACATGTCACCTTGGATGATCATGTTCTGAATACCAAACGGGTGGTGGAACTCCACGAAGCCAAGTTCAGGGAGTGTACTTCTCAGTTGGAGGAAACTGATATTTATAATGCAATACATGAGCAGCTCCGATTCAAGGTGTGGATTTGCCACGAAGACTCATCTCGCGCTTTCGCGCTTTCGCGGTAGCGCGGTAGCTCATGGTTCGAGAAAGGATTGGGCCGTTCCGCCCAGGCACAGTTCTCCTTGAAACAGCCGCGAGCTGAGGCCCAATAGATGCAAGGATTGCAGTGACTGTGAGGGTTGACACTCGCGGAGGTAGCACCCATCCCGCCAGCATGATGCCCTGTGCCCTGCTCTTTTCGGAAAAAGTCAAGTTCAGTGGTTACTAGTAGCTTCTTGTTCCTAGTAGTAATGCCAGGAGCTACTAGTAGCTTCTTGCTCCTAGTAGCGATGCCCTTTGATACTATAGTAGCTAATCCAGTCAGTGCCTTCTGTCTTCGTTCCGACATCAAAGACCAAAACATGACGCCACACGACGGAACCTTCAACATGCTTAGAACAACCTGGTTGTTTCCATCGGCCAAGCTAGCAAACCACGATGTCAAAAACGGCGAGGTCAACACGGCCAAAACCCAAAAAGACCAGGTGCCTTCTGGCTTGAGGCCACTGGCCACATCAAATTGGGACCAACTGTTCGTGAAAGAACATGGGCTACAATAGTCCAAGACTTCTGAATTCAAGATCAACCTCCCCAGGACCTGTGGCATTCGAATCTCGGAGAAGACTTGCATCGCCCCACGCAAGAAAAGGGTTTTACGGTTTGGGGCGACACCGGTCATCCCACCGTGTCCTCACTCGGGCAGCGGGGGCACTGCATGGCCAACGCTGGTTCCGGCAATCAGCAGTCCAGTGTTGTCCAAGGATCTTCTACATGATGAATAGTGATCACCCAAAACGTCATTCGTCACCGAGTGGTTCCCCTCATACTGGGTTTGTAGAAGAATGTCGAAGAGATCCTTGCATGATCCAACATGTCGAAAAGCAGAACACGACCTGGAAAAGCGGGCCAGTCTCTTTCAGCACAAAGCGCTCAAAAAAGCCACAGCGGCGACGTAGGATGCCGGGAAGGATTTCTGGCATTGATGATTGGTGCGACACACACAAAGCAACGTCTGATTCTGATGGTCTCAAAAACGAAGACCTTCCGATACCTTCTGAGAGTTCTGTGAGGGAACCCCTGCAGTCATGTGAGGAATTGCATGTTCATCAACTCATCTCCCAGTGCAAGTATGGTTTGGGGTTAAGGTTTGGGGTGAGTCTTCCTCGCCACGTCCGTCCCCAACTCGCCGACGATGTTGCTTGTCCAGGGAGGCAGCAAGTCACATGGAACGAGATGCCAGCTACGTACCAGCAGCAAAGTGGGGCACATATGAATATGGGAGGGTACGAGTTAATTCAATTTAACCCATGCCAGCACATCCACCAGAGGCTGACGAACCCGACCATCCCAATTGAGTATCCCAGTAATTATAGGGTCCTAGTTCAGGTCGAGTTCCACCTCGCTTGGATGATGTGACATCATGTCAACATGATGGACGCATCCGTCCTTTGTAGAAGGTCAGCAATGCCACCGAAGGCTCCATCCTGGCTTGACAGCGAACCGGTGGAGGATACAGCCTCTTCAGGCACTGCCGAAGGCACGGATGGAGGCCAATTCTTGGCTGGTTGGTGTCAATCAGTGGGTTCAATCTTTCAAAGTAAAGGTTGAAATCGTTTGAAACCACCAGTTGATCACCTACACCTGGCCGGCCAAACCTCCGAAGCCCGGAGAGCCCGGAGCACCGCCGGAGCCTGCGAGCCTGACTCTTACGACCCATGTGGGGAACCACCTACGAATCCTGCGGTCGACTGCGGTCGGCTGCGTACGCTGGTTGGCGGCGTACGCATGGCAATCATCTGAGCCAGGACCTGGCTCTTCCTTGATTTGCTGGCTGGAAAACCGCCATGCCTTTTCCTCGCCGGTTCATGCCAACAAACTAAAAGATCTACAAAATCACTAACAACCCGAACGTGGCTTCGAACCTACAACTTTACAATGCTCGACTTGCAGATTGGAGATCCTCCCACCAACAAACCTCTTATATCATATGTGTCTCTTTTTGCCAAACAACAACTTCAAATTCACTGCGCAGGCCAGGGTTTCGCGAGGTTTATGATGTCGAAACGCTCAAAAACTGAGTTTTGAGTCCAAAAAATCTGATGCTTTGAAGGTCTCGGCAGCTTCTTTTTCTCCTGCGACGTACAATGGCTCATCCGAACATCTGCAAACAAGCACATACATGAGTTTTTCACCCGACACCATGCAACATGTATTGAAAATAGGGACCGGTTAAGCACAAACATGCATGTCGATGCACTTGAAAGGAATCCACGTTGAAATCAAATTCAGTGCACCACTGATTGCTAGCCTAGCCCTTGTCTGTTAAGATCCACAGAAAACCATCTGCAATGACAATGACCAGTAAGTTTGACGGTTGATTAATACACCCCGATGGAGTCCGAGGGAGATTTAGAACCACCCTGGCAAGGAGGCTCTTATTAATCAACTGTCAACTTGATTGTCAACAGTTAGAGCAAAAATGATAACAACTCATTTCCTCATGTCCCGCATCAGCTCAACAAGCACATACCAACGCATGCAGCTCTTCCGACGCCTACTGCCCTCATCTTAAGATGGGACCTCAAAAACCCACCAACATCTACCAACCCCGAGGTCCAGTGAGAGTCCAGTGGTACCTGAAAAGGTACGAGGGGTGGATGCCTATAAGAAGTGATCATTCGGATCCTTCACTGGTTCGCACTTGCTCTTGGCATTTTTCCAAACCGCCGGGCCCCCAACACCGGGCTCCCAACGCTTCCCCAACGCTCCCCGCGCCCGATCCGCTCTCGGAGTCGCGTCGCCACGCGCACACAAGCGCTGACCTCGGGGTCTGCTGGTAGAAGGGTCCGTTCGTGTGATGGGTAGACTGGGGACACCATGAGTGTGTATACATATTTATCACATACGGAGACATAGGGAGACCCATGCAATGAGACTGGTGCATGTTCAGCTTCCAACTGGGAGGTCTCCCAATTTGCACACCCAAACAAGCTTGACACCATGGGTCCTGCAGGTGTCCTAGGTCTTGATGGATGGCTGGCTGGCTGGCTGGCTGGCTGGATGGATGGATGGATGGATGGATGGATGGATGGATGTGTACGAGAGTGGTCGCAAATGTGGTCTACAAACTATGAACTGGTATTACATAAATGTTACTGGAATTTACTGGACCTTCTGGACTGAAGGTTCTGCAATGTTCTTCTTGAGGGGAGGACAAGGACTTGTGAGGGCATTGCGAAGAAGAAAGAACCCTCATGTATATACGTCTGTATATGTAGTATCCGACGGTGCGATTGTTAATTGTTCATCCCACAATGCTTACTCTATTTACAAGGTTCGTGCCCACACCAGGCCTGGTTGGATTCTTTGCATTTTCTTCTATTGAGGTGGATTCCGCGCTTGATGCCAGGCTTCATGAGAAACCGCCAAAGACTCAACGAAGCATTGAAGTCCAACAAATCAAATGACTGACTGACTGTGGTAAACTCGAGTCAGCCCCAGATTCGATTGATGAAATCCCAAACCAATCCCAGATTTGAGGCCCTACATAGGGACGAGTGAACCCACAACTCCACGTCTGCCGCACTCATCCAAGGCGTGAACTCATCGTTGGAATCAGGTGGGGCTGGTCGAAAAACTAACACCGGACAACAAGCTGGGTAGAGAAAAGTAATGAAACGAGACTGTTGATGGACGAAATCCTGCACCACCTCACCACTTTACCCTGGAAGGCATGCATAGCAACCCCTGCGCCCCCTCATTCAATGTTGGCACGACGCCTCTGACGAGGTGGTGCAGGATTTTGGATCTTCAGCTTGTTTTGGTTTTATCACCGTGGTGGCCCCAATGTTAACGAGGGAGAAGGAGGGCAGCAAGAAAACTCTGCGCAAAGTGGTGCAGGATTTTGTCCATCAACAGTATGTTGGTTCCCCCATTTTCTTCATGACTGATCCAAAGGCTGAAATCATCGGGATGCTTTGAGCTCTATGTTGAGATATTGCCCATACCTCTGAAATGTCCGAACACAAGTCAACCCCCTCTTTGGGTCTTTGGTATTTAGCAAACTTCATCATTGAAGATCCAAGCGGTGATAACACGTACTAGATGCTGCAGGGGAAGCATGCTGCACACTGCAAACTACTTATATATATATATAATCACTATCATCTGGCATGATCCTTTGTTCCTGTCAGCTTGTCAGTGCATCAGCGCTCCAACGATTTCCGGCTGCTTGGTGCCAAAGTGGTTATAGAGTCAAACTGAACAGCTAAGGAGCCCTCATCCAAGGATTCAAGTCCCCAAGTGCAGCAAAAATGCTCCAAATGCCAAATACATCCAATTCACCAAAGGACCTCTTGACAAAGCTGTTCTTCAAAGCCCACCCGGCGGCGCCAGCCCCTGACTAAATACGCCTCAGCACGGTTCAGGTAAGACTTGTTCGGCGCCTCTTCGCGGCCTGGCAAGAGAAGCCCAAAAAGGCGCTCCCCAGACCCACAGAAGGACTTTTGGACGTAAATGTGTGCCCACTCAAGTACTAATTGGGTTGGAGGCCCTTGCTAGAAGGTTGGAGGCCATCGCTAGTAGGCTGGAGGCCATCGCTAGTAGGTTGGAGGCACAATGGGACCTTGAGGATGGTGAGGAGGGGAAGGTCTTGGCACAAAAAGGTGTGTACTGGTAGCTGTTTGTAGCTGTTTCACAAAACAAATCAGGGCAGTTCCTTTCGCTCCAGAGCTTGCAGCACTTTGAGACGTTGCGCCCGTCTGGCCAAGTGCCAAGCTGTACCACCACCGGAAGTCTCAAGATTCTTGCTGGCTCCTGCCAAAAGCAACTTTCCCACTACCTCGAGGTGGCCTTTCTCACTTGCCACGTGCAAAACTGTCAAACCATTGGTGCTCTGAAAATCCTGGTCGGCTTCTGCCTGTAGCAACTCTCGCACCACTTCCAAGTAGCCTTTATCACTTGCTAAATGCAAAGCAATGTTACCGGCGAGTGAAGCTGCATCCTTGTCTGCTCCTGCCCGGAAGCAACTCGCGCACCACCTCTAAGTGGCCATGATCGCTTGCTACGTGCAAAGCAGTGAAGCGGGAGAGTCCAGCATCAGTGTCAGCACCTGCTTCCAGCAGTTGCGCCACTTCCAAATGGCGGCTCGGTGTTTTTCTGGATCTCGCATATTGGGATCATGTGGCATTTGAAGCATTCTTTTTACTTCATCCAAACGACCCTCTGCACATGCCGGATCGGGGCAGCTCCAGCTTCTTGGAAATCCAATATCACCAGTCACCAGTTGCAGATCTGATGATCTGACAGCGCCAGGGGGGCATCATCCTGCAAGCACGTATTGTCCTGGAAGAGCTTCTGCCGAAACCGAGGAAAGCCTGTCCACACTCACCGTTTGGCGCTCTTTCAAAGCCCTCACTGGTTTCTCACTTTGGACGATTTGATCCAACTCGTTTTGTAGAATTTCTGCGGCAACCGCCCCGGACAGGAAGCAAACTAGCATGAGCTTCAAACAAGTGGCCACCTGAAGAACTACCTGACTAGCCAGCCTGACTGAGTATTCTCAGGCAAACGCCCAAAAGAAAGCTTATCTACCCTGTCAACATCTGTCAACTGTAATTCCTCCTCCTGGAGGCGCTGCAGGCCCTTCAAAATCTTCAAATGCTGCTCTGAATCACTCCCGTTAGGGCATGAGCTCCGGGAGACGCAGGCTGCACGACTTCGCAGGCTCCGTACATGTCATGAGTGCGCATGCCATGTATCTTGGTGGCACTGGAATAGATTCACCAACTACGGGAAACCTGTATGAACATCCCCAAGCAACAAACGTCTCATCATGTTTAATCTCTTGATCAGGATCTGAATTGTGATCTATTTCTCAAGTAGAGCAAGCCTCACCTGGTTCTCTGCTAGGGAAACACTCCCCCAAAACACAGCCTTGCAGGTTACGCCCTGGAAGATTAGCATGGAACCTGAAAATGGACGAGGATTTTTTTGTCCTCTACAACCCATGGGAGGTCTTTCAGTCTGGTCCAGGTTCCATGTTCATCTTCCGCGGTGTACCCACTTGTTGGATTCACCAAAGTTTCCAGGTTTGGGGCAACGGTTTTTGCCCACCGATGCAAACGTTCTGCTTGCTCGGATCGAAGCAGAACCTGCTTCAAACCGTTTCGCGTTCTGCGCGGTTCCGATGTAGCCCAACCATGCCCAACCGATATGTTTCACTCCTATTCCATTCTCACACAAGATCCACCATCTCAACGGTGGGGGAAAACGAAAAGCAATTCAAAAACAACATGCTCTGGGCCAATGCTCTGGCCTTCATGCACAAAGTGGAGGGAGTCATTCAGGACATGCACAGTGCGTGGGGTGCCTTGCAACAACGGCACAACGCCCGGGTGCCTTGCACGTCCATCCACAGCAAGGGCCGGTGCTCCTGTGCTTGGCGCTCCTGAGGGCTGTCATTCGATTCTGGGCAGAGACTCGGGAGGTGCGCGCATCCGCCATCTCAGGCGGTGCAAGACTTCTTCAGGAAATGCACCTCCTGAGAAGTCTTCCACCACCTGAGATGGGGGATGAACATGGGATGAATAACTTCTCACTGTTTACAAACTTTCGGAACATGGACCTTTGTAAATAGACGAGGCAAAACGTATAGTTGAATTCCAATGGATGTGGGGGCCACCGCTGAGCCAGAAGGAACAAATTGACTTAGTGAGCCCCAATGGAGAAACACACGTCCCTTTTGCAAATGCATCTGCACTGGGACACTGTAGTTTCTTTTCGGCACCACTATGACTGACATGCATTTATCCTATCCAACATCTTTGTCCGTACATGTTCGTACTACATGGATATTTTTCTTTCTATGGTTTGGTTGTTGACTTATTTGAATCCGTCGTCATGTCGGGCCAGATTTGCCGAGATCGAGGCGGAAGAATCCCCAGAACACGATCTCGGCAGCATCGAGAGTCCGAGATGGTTCATCTTCCCGAAAATTAGGCCCCGTTTTTTGCAGTATTTTCACGGCGTTTGCAGGCTTGGCGGGAAGGCATGATGCCAAGTACTGTAATGTAGTTCAAACCAAAGATCCTTTGACAGTCTTTGATGGCATGTGCCACTCAGGCTAGACTTGTTTGCATGTGGTCGTTCTTGTTCGCGTAAACAATCAAAGGTTCATCAAACCAACCTCAAAAATCCTCAAACGACATCAAATCCGGAAAGCAGGGTCAAATGCTAGGTTGTTGTTTTGCAACAATCAGGACTGAGCAGATTTGGAGCTGAAAATGCATATCGTAGTCGTAGCCAATTCAAGAGTGGCTTTGTGGTACAAAGTGCCCAGAATGCGAAAACAGGTCAAAGCTGGTTCCAGTACCACGCTTGCAGTTCATGAGTCACACCACTAGAGGCATAGTCGACTTGGGCATGGTAATTTCAAATCCAAAGAGAAAAGGGTCAACATTAACATGTTGGTTGGATCTCGCCCAGTTTCTCTTTGAATGGACCAAGACATACACTTCCCGGGAAAACATCTATAGGATTGGTTTGATAATATACCGATATATTGAGTATCAGGTCCAAGAGTCCAAGAACAACCCTACACCCAAGATCACCCAAGGTGCACCCATCCAAGAAATCTGTCCCCCCAACAAACGCTACAGAACGGATGTCTCGATCTGGAGATGGGCTCTCCTGGGTGACGCTGGCCGGGGTCAACAAACGCCCGGCATAGAAACGCTCACTCACCAGGCCAGCGATTCGAGGATGCCTGGAGCCGAGTCTGGAGGTGGAGGTCCGTTCTTCTGGCAGCCCAGGGTTTGGACCCAACTCTCGTTCACCCACAAGCTAAGATTTCGGCTTAGACTCAACCGCTTGCTGGAAAACAGGAACGCTCAGTCGGACCCCCTCCATTGGCTATTCCTGCTAAAAGAACGCTGCAGCTGCCAAGACCCAGGACGAACTCATCACTCATGGTGGCACCACATCACGAGTTTTGCAGATTGGCCAGATGCTTCTCCCCACTTGGCTGTGGGTCACCAGGGAACCCCTAGTGTTTGTCCCACGCTTCCAAAGGAACAGGATAGCCGCCCAAACGAGTCGGAGGTGGTTGACCTACCCGCGTTTTTCGGTGTTCCGGATGCCATGACGGAGTTGGGTCGGCGGCTGGAGAGCGACCGTCGCTGAGGTCACCACATGCGGTACTGCTCTCGTAGCTGGTGCACCCTGGCGAACGGTCAAGAATTAAGCACATCCGGCAACCACTTCATGGGACTCATGCGAATCACTGAGCTCCTGGGTGCAGTTAGGAGCAAAACAAACAATAGGAATGCCCAGAAGGATCACACATTTGCTTGGCGAGTGCTTTCAAATTTGCTTAGCTTCCTTTCCCTGCATTTCAAAGCAAGCACATGTTTGAACCCACAAATAAGTATTTCTTTCATGTGAACATATGCGAACCATATGGGCATCTATGGCTATCTGGCTATTTCTGTACGGGGCCACCGTCTCTTCGACACGGATCCCTCGACCGACGCAGCGCATCGCACCGCCTTCCGGAGGCCAAGACGCACCGCTCCAGCAACGAGCGTGTGTGCCCCGTGCCCTGGGGAGGCGGACGCCGTTTTGCGCCGCGTTTTGGCGGCGACCGGTTTGGGACCAACTGGATGGATTGGGGAATCATATGGAATTCATGCTTCAGTCATGCTAAACCTGTCTTGGGAACAAATGGAGGTCTGTATCAAAGTGGCATGTCGACAGGTGAATCAGCTTGAATGCCACAGATGTTGAACAGAATGAACCTGGCATGGCTTACAAGATCTGTGCAGGCTTCGGAAAATCCGTTTGGATTGGGAGAACTCAGTCTGCTTTGTGGTTTCAACATGATTCAACTCACTCACAATTAGTTGGCAGGTAAACAAATAATCCAAAGTAAAGGCTGAATTCAACAAATGGAAAGAAAACCATTACATTAGCAGAACGTCAGCGCTGATCGAATAAGAGTCTTAATAAGAGCTTCCCTGCTCCAAGAAAAACGGCTCGGGACTGGAGGACCATCCTCCAAGATCTGTGGCTGGACCATGGACCTGGCAGTGGGACGTCACTGGTGGACGGTCGGATGCTCCGGAGTGGATGTGGCCGTTGCTCCGGCCGTGTTCGATCCGTTTGGGGTGGCCCTGGCGCCAGTGGGTGACCCAAACACGAAGAAGTCTCGCTTCTGCGGTGCTTGGGCAAGCACGATCTGCATCTCAGAGCATATCGGGTTCGTCCGGTCCGGTTGGCCCCCCATGAGTGACTGGACTTGTCCCACGAAAGAAGTGGTTGGTACATGGCTGGGAGTGCGCTCGGCCCTCGAAGGCCCCTGGTAGGAGTTGAGCACCAAAACCCATGTGCATTCATTTAACACACACCACGGGAGTCTATAGAGGGTCATCGATCCGTCTGTTCTCGTGACTGGATCGATTTGGAATGGATCGGTCTTGTTGAAGGGCGGCCTTAGTAATGATAATGTTTCTCCTCACTTTGTTGCAAAGTTCACCATATAACGAGACACGTGGGGCGCCAAGTGCGGTGGGTGAGGGAATCTGACTCGCTGACTCGACGTAGAACGCCACGGGAGGTTCCCGAATTATCCCAGACCTTCCATGGGTCCGAAATAGGTCTGTGACAACCCCATTTGATGACTATCATTGATTATACGTACGTATACCAACCGTTCCATAGGTGGTGACGATGTCTAGGAAAATAGATCCTTGAGCCCTTGATCCGCTTGATCCCTGTTCCAGATTAAGATCTTCAGCCCAGGCCACGTGGGTGGAAGCTGCTTGTGATCTCCCACGAGCACCTGAGACGTGGGTGGAGGCTGCTGATTCGGCAGATTCGGCAGATTCTGAAGATTGCTGAAGCACAACCAGGTCATACAGCACTGCAGCATAAAACGTCCGGTGAATGTCGTCAATGTCAATTGACGTCTGTGACGTCGTTCCAATCCACATGAACGCAATGGCAAGATCTAAAACTGGACCTTGTGGTTCTGGATGACATCCAAGTAACGCGTGAGTTCGGCGCTGGTAAGGTCAGGTGTTTTGATGTGTTTTGCTCTTGGTAACCTGCCACATATCATTCAGCGGGTGAGGCATGCTAGCCATGAGTCAATGACTTGGGTTTCATGTATGTGGGGTTCTTGCTGAGCGTAACACACCAGCTGCCACTTCAGCAATTGCTAGGGTATCACACGAAGGTTTTAAATTTAAGGGACTTCCAATCAAAAAGTTAACTTCAACCAAGCACAATGGGCCTGCCAGAGACCTGCAGCCGCAAAAAAACACACCACACCGGCTAATTCAACCCTACAGGCACTACACCCTATACATCCCTATATAATCCTATATATAAATCGGATGAGCCACACCAGTCACCCGCCATGTTTCAAGGATTTTAACAGGTCCACGCTGCCTTCGTCCACCGCCTTCGCTCCGGGTCCGACCGACACTTGCTCGACCGATCTCGGGCTCCGAACCAGATTGGCGGGACGGAGTCGAAGCCTGGGGGATCCGACGAAGCGGTGCAGAGCGCAGCTCACTTCGAAACAGACCACATGAGTCCACCGGGATGTGATGATATCTGGCTGAATTATAGTAATTCGTAGGTTGTTAGGTCGACTTTTTTCAAAAATGAAATACAATAGGACTTAGGTCGTGTGAAATAACGAAACTATTGTGACGTCGCAGGGGGGCAGAAGGAATCAACCTAACAACCTAGGACTTATTACGAGATATTACAAGTCAGGTATGGCATGACCTCACTTCACACGAAGCTTCAAAAGTGTGATGAAAAACCATTGCAAGATATTGCAAGAACAAAGTGCTGTCCCCTCTCTTTTCACTCTTGCGGCATGCCCGCTTCCCTGGCAACAGCTTCATGGCCCTTGCACGGTCGGATACACTGTTTCAAGGAGCGGCCGGGCTTTCTCCGTGATTTCTGACGTCCAAATTGGAGCTCCAACAGGGCGCGATTGACGCTCCAACTCCACGCGCGCCCCTGGGATCGATGGCGTCCCGGGGATCGATAGCTCCACCATATACTCACCCATGCGTCCGAGAGCCCAGCGTCGAAGCAGAACCAGCGTGAACTGAAAAAACATGCAAGGCCTGGTTTGCAAGTGCTTGGCGTGGAAGTATCTTACAAAATGAAAAAGAAGGGCCGCCCTTAATTCAGAATCTTGGGTCGAGTTTTCAAGTGACGCCGGGTGACGTCGCTATAATTCAGGCAAATGATATGGTTTTTATTGTAAGACCCTCAGTCTGACCCAAAGGGAGTCCTAGCAGCAATGTCTGCGGCACTTGGCATGGACTTTGCCCATGACATGCAGTGACCGTCTTGAGCGCGTTCCCTGCTGGACCATTTGAATCACCGCTATCAAAGGACCAAAAATGCCTTAAAAGGACAAGGTATCCAGCCTATTGTATAGGCCATCGCTAGTAGGTTGGAGGCCATCGCTAGTAGGGACGATAAAGCTTGTTGTTCACAAAGATGAAAGAACATGTACGCCCAGCCTCCAGCCTCCCCGCCTGGCCCATGTCACCATGTCACCAGCTTCCTAAGGTCCCTGGCAGCAAAGCAGTTGAGGATTCTGGTGTACATCCACCTCAAGCAACAAAATGGCACAAACAATTCGCAGGGAAGGATGGAAGTTTGGCCCCCAATCATGTCCACCTACTTGCCTGGCGCGATCCTGTGGCCTTCTCGCAGCAACTGACTGCAAAAAGGCAACTAGTTCCTGAAACAGTCACTGCAGCGGTGAACATACACCACTTGTCAAATTCCTTCTGCGCTTGCAACATGCCTAGATTGGTCCGATTGGATGTGCCGGGTGCAGAAATCGGCGTCGCAACAGAAGGCTTTTCAAAACCAAAGAATCCCGGCTCAGAATTCCACACGCAATTCATGCCACGGGTATTCACACATATTCACATGTCATATACCCGAAACATCCATGTATGAAAGAACTTTCTTTCTTTTCGACCACCCAATGACACACCTCACGTCGCCATGACACATTCATCCACCACCACCGTGTGCACGTGCAGCTGGCTGCCCATGGCTTCCTGATGGTCGCTGCACCGACGAGAAACAAAGGGACACCGACACCGAAAAAGGTTCGACATCAGTCAGCTCGAAAAGCAGTATATGAATTGCACATATATATATATATATGTTCATTATACAACATATACATATATACGTTTGTGACAGGTCAGTTGGACCTCACTTTACTGGAGTTGAACATACAAGAACACTCGCTACTCAATGAGGTTTTCAGGACCAGGTTTGACTGGGTCAGACGTCCGTCGCTTGGTTTCAGGGGCCAGGCATCTACCTCAAGCTCAGCAGGTAAACATCATTGGCGTGAGGTATCAACATGGGGAGCATTGATGGTGTGAGTTCAATTTGCAGCATGGATGCAGCAAGTGAAGTACTTGTATCCTGATTATGAACCTAATACCTTGCAGAACACAGTACTTGCGAACACTTCATGCTCACCGGTCGGTTTCTGGTGTTCGGCATGAGGTGCAAAGGCACCCTTTGTCCATCCACAACCATCAACAGTGGGTTGTCACCCTGGAGTGACATGTTCAACCTTAAATGAACTTATTGCTGCAGAACAGTGGTTCGGGGTGAGTGGTAACACGACCTAAACAATGCTAAAAGCTCTAAGTGATTGGCATTCTGATTCGTTCTTCACCCGCATGATCCTCCCATGTGCCTCCCATTCGCGCAGCATACCTGAGTCAGCACAGTCAGCGCTTAAAACACAACACGGGATTACAATACATGGTTTGATAGTGCCGTGGTGGAAAAAGAATTACACAAACTGTTGGGCAACAAGGGTCAACTTTGCATGGTTAGTAGTGGATTTTCCCCAATTGATTGGTATATAGTGGGCTCTCCTATAAGTTTCTACGATCCCCTGGCAATCTGACTGTGTCTCTCTCACCCTTAATCATCTTTTTCCAGGAGCCAAAACAAAACCATTCATCTCCTACAACAACAAGCTCTCCTCACAGGCAATGACAGGATTATGAACAGACTTAAACAATCTTAAACCCTATCTCCAGTAGGGTCTAGAGATGTCTAGCCCTCACCAGCCGCAGCCATCACCTTCCGTCCCAGACCTCGTCACTCGACCCACGGGCCGAGAGAAGTGCTTCGAAGCTGCTGAGGTGCCCCACGGCTGGTGGAGGCAATGGTGCAAAGAAAGACTTTGGCGGAGACCAGGACCTGCCCCTTGCTCTCCTGCCATGGTCGATCCAAGAAAGGTTGGTGGGTGTCCGAGTTGGAAACAAACATCGTAAAACAAACACATTGAAAAAGAATGCACTCACAGATCAATACAAAAGTGCCCGGTGGCACCAAACCTGCCCACCCCATGCCTGTGCCCTCTTCTCCCACCACTGTGGTGTAGCCGCCACACGTGCGCAGTACCTGAGATGCTTGACTTTATGCTTTTGTGAGGGATGACCGAAGGGGTTTCAAGGTGGGTGCTTGGCCAAGCATGGCAATGCATTCTTTCTGCCCACACCTGTCTGTTTCGAAGCAACCTGGGATGTACCATGATCGAAATCGCAAATCAGCTCTCTCCCTCCCCAGCTTGCGCCCCTCTCCCTCACTCGTCTTTGCTGCTCATACCACCCCGCATGTGACGGGTCACCGCTCCATGCGACGGCAGAAGTCTCGGAGTGCATAGACCTGGTGACCGCTACAGGGCCCCGCCGTGCGGAAGGCCCAGAGCCACTGCCGAGGGGTCTGAACGGACCATCTGGATGATGGGAACTTATAAGGGTAACAAAAAGAAAAAAACACATAAGTTGTCAAATGCATGACAACCAAACGCACGCGTTTTGTTTTGAAACCTCCACGTTGCCGGTCTGAAGCCTTGGTATTGGCGATGGATTGTTCATACGCCATCATACGCCGATCTTCCTTGCATGTGTCTCAAAAAACAAAGAAAATCTTGGGGCACGTTGCAGAAATTTATGCGGTGCGGCACTTCTTAGATTTTGGACAGAATGACCAACAGTAGACGAAATGGCGCAAAACGGCACGAACCAGCACATGTTTTGAACACTTTTTTGGTGCACTGCTGAAGGTCCAAAGTGGCAACCAAACCTATCAAGCGGTAGTTGTTTCATTGAACAAATCAACTAAAAAGCTATATATATATATCACTCACTCAAACACATACATTTGCTTAAATACTCCAAAAATCCAAACATATTCCACCTCTCTAAACCGCCGCATTGCAGGGTGGATGGCACATCCCTTGACAAACCCACTACCAATCTGTCGTGTTGAGACCACTACCATGGCACATGCCATGTATACTTGAATAGCATGTTGTGCACGTATCGTTGGGGGACTCACCAAAGAACCCTGGGAAGCAAACACAAACACACACACACACATACAAACACCAATTTGCTTGGGGGATTCGATGTCTTGATGTGGACTGCTGATGAATTCCCCCCATAGAGAGATGTTGTCCAACATGTCTTGGTATTGCCACTGATTCCACCGTGTCCCCCCCCTTCCCCATCGGGCTCGGGTGCTCACAGCCCAGCGCCGCCGTCGCACGAAGGCCAAGAGCAGCCGTGCATGCTTGCAGGCGCGCAGGGACGCCTGGCGGATAAGGGTGAAGCTGTGAGAAGAGCGGCTTGGCGCTCTCAGGTGGGGCCGGGGAGAGGGGTTCGTTCGTCACACCTCGAGGGTCGATGTTTCAGCAATTCGTCAACAAGCCTGAGCTGAATGAGTGATTGGGTCTGTTGAGTTTTTTAGCCGGTGGAGTTGGCAATTGCAAACGTATTGAAATCTTATCTATTATCCCGCCAACAGTCACCAACAGTTTTCATGTTAGAAGTGCAAGTGCATGGATACATGTTGGTCAATGACTTTGCTGCTTGATGGCTGAGAGAATCAGTGGGTCATGGCACGATACGTCGGTTGACCCACCTGGAAGGTCGTTCGCCACAACATCACCTTCCCACCTTCATCACCTTCATCACCACACGCCACACATCCCACACGACAGCGAAAATTGCCATCCGGGATTCAACGAAAAAACTGCCGTAGTCTGACTCCGCCAGCCTGCACTGCGCACTGAGTCTGACTCATCCGCCAGCCTGCACCCCTCCTGGCCTCGCGAGCCTCGATCGCCTCGGAGAGAGTCTTTGCTCCCTGAGCTGCCAGGCTGGCGACGTGCTTCCGCCTCCGCCTGGCGTGCGCCAACCACGCGCCGATGGGGTTCGGGTGGATGCGAGCCACGGGATGGAAGCGATGAGAAGAAGAGTGAGAAGAGCAATTGGAAGACTAAGAGACTAGGAGCGATCGGACGCTACTAGGGGCTCCTGGCCTTACTACTAGTAGCAAGAAGCTACTAGGGGCTCCTGGCATCGCTACTAGTAGCATTCTTACTACTAGGAGCGTGTCCAGCAGGTTTTTGGGGGGCAACTCAAGGATTCCATTTCCAAGAGGCTCTCGGTTGAGATTCCAAACACTGGGAATCAGGCATATTATGATATATATAAAATACATAACTTAATCTTTCTTCAAAAACCGCAAGATGATGGGATCTCTTAAAACCTTGAGGTTTGGTTCGTGCACTGTATATAGTTCGTGGGATACATGAACGGAGGCTTGGGAGGTTGGATCCCTCTCAAGCCCCCTATAGGATCCCAGGTGTCATGGTCTCAAAAGAACATGCATGCCAAACACTCCATGTCGAGCCCTGAAGTCACCCCTAATGTAAGTATTTTTAAAATCATATACATGTCTGGATATGTCTGGTGTGCAGTCTGGTGTCTGGTTCTGGTGAACTCCCTTAAGTTGAAACATCCAGGCTCTGGCCCGACTGAGGCTCTGGCTCATCCAGGTATCCACCCACCTGCACGGCGTTTCGGGGACACGCCCAGAACAAACATGGCAAGTAGACTTGATGTTCTTGGTAGACGGACATCAGAACTTACGGAATCTCCCCTACAAATGAACTCATGTCTTTCAATACTTTTCAATACCATATTTATATATATTATATTTATATATACTTGAAATTACTTGAATCTGATCATCAAACACTAAACTTATCCTTCCCCCCATGTCCATTTCTCCGCACATCCCCCTTCTACCGTGGTCCTTTTCGGACGACGCACTGTTTCCGGTGCACCGCGGCGCGCCGCCGCCGCGGGTCCGACCCTACACGAAGCGGTTCTCCTGGCCCAAGCGGTGGCGGTCGGTGCGACTCGTGGGGAGAAGATGCAAAGGAAAGGGCCATTTGGGATCAATATGGATCAATCAATTGTTAGATCATTGTTGGGAATCCCAAATGATAGGGCTCAAAGAAGACCAAGGTATTGAAACTGTGGTTCAAAGCATGGATGCAGTATGCATCAACAAACATTGAACCACTATGAATCACTCAATAAACTTGAATCTTGTTTGTTAATTACAAACAGTAGATCTTCTGTAGGTCTAGTCTGAACAGTCTATGCTTCTTGCTCTTTGGAAGCAACTGAGCATCTGCACCTCATGGCGCCTCATCTCCGTCATCTCAGACTCCTCTGCAGGACGAGCCTCCGCGGCCAACCATGGCACAGCTTGATGCTCATGTGCCACTGACCATGGTGGCCTGGCATTGATGTAGACTCTTGATCTGTGTATATATAGATATATATTAATAGCTAAAACCAAAGAATCCAACTGTGGTGTTTTGCATAATCATGAGTCTACCTTGAAGTGTTCAGTTTTGGATCCCAACAGAACAGAAAGACTAACCGTGCCACCCCGCACTCCCACCTGGCACCAGCAGCATGGCACGTCACATCTGTCACAGCACGGCACATGGATCACCACCGCACGATTACGGCGTGAGAGGACAATGCAACTCGCAGGTCTCGGCATCGAAGTCCTTCCACCGCTCCTTGCAGGTCGCACGACGCTTGAGGAAGTGGTTCTCGACATGGTGTGGGAGGTGTGAGTTTAGAGAGAGAGAGAGAGAGACTTTGGTTGATCATGGTTCATCTACCCCACTCAAGACTCTGAGATCATTGATGGACAGGTGCTTCAGTGCGAAGGAATCTTCCATGAGCTTTGTACAGTGCAAAGATCGTGGTGACTGACAAAGTTGATAAAGACTTCACGGCAGCACAGCATTGCTACATATTGCTACATTCCTTACTCCATTCCCCATGTCGTATCTGTCTGCCCAAGAGAGACCTGGAAAAAGCTGCAAAATGAAATCCAACCAAAAGACACCATTTGAGGTAGACCAAAGGCGCCGGCCGTTGCAAAAGGCAAGCCCTTTGTGTTTGGTCAGGTACAACATGGTACTAGGATGAGGGTGGGGGAGTCCACCTACGTATCAGGACCATCTAATGGGTCACCAACGGACTGGCCTTACAACAAAAGGGCTTGGATCTTGGTTGGATGGTCCAGCTGTGTGGCATGTGGAACCATCCAGATGTGTGCATGTTTCAACAACTTGGGAGGCCCTCGCTCTTAGGTTGGAGGCCATCGCTCTTCGGTTCCGTTTTCTTAGGCCATCGCTTTTCACTGCCGAAGGATTCCTCGTTCATGCGGTGCACCAAAATGGTCTTCTCGGTGCAGCCGTTCGCAAAGGTGCTACCTCGCAAAGGTGCTAGCGACCGCATGGGGCGACTGACCACGACTGTGTGGGTCCATTTCCTGCGGCGAACTTATGCACAAAATCCATGAATCCATGTGAAAACATGAATATCTAAACTGCGTAACTTCACCTTCAATATCTAAACTTCACCTTTGGCACCTTTGGTAAACTACCTTCTTCCCTAATCGAGATGCTTGCGGGACGGGCCCTAAGCGAACTACGGTCCTAACCCGAAGCGAAGCAACCAAACAGGACGCGACCCGCCGCTCTAGTGCAGGCCGACACCACGAGGCCCAAAGAAGGGGAATAAGTTTGAAGAAAAATGCATATTAATATTACTATAATATATGGTGAGCTCCAAACCTGCTCGATACCCAGTATACTTCCTCTTCAGAACCTACAAGTAGCATCCCACCAACATTCCTCTCGTTTCTACGCGCCCAATCAAACACGCAAAACAATTCCTACAGGTCCAAAGACCCTGTAAAACCTGGTCCTTTACCTCATTGAGTTTAGATACATATTTATATACATAGTGTTTTAGTATGATCAACTCCAGGTCTTTGACCTGTAGGGAATAAATCATTAGATTGTTTGGAAAACCAAATCATTGTCAATTCTAGTTCCTTGCCAATCCAAGCTTTGGCGCCTCTCCCTCTTCCGCCCAGTACGCCTCGCATGGGGTAGTCATGGAACTGGCCCTCTTTCATGTCCTTAGAGACTCTCAGTGGCTAGGCCACAACATGATATGTTGACCGTTCGCATCCATATGCATCCATAGCTTGTTGAAACAAAACCTACAGGCGGAGAGCTAGTCCCCCCGTGCCACTCAGATACACTTGAGCTGTTCACCTGATCGAAAGCAACCCTCTGCGGGGATCTGATGCAACATCTTGGAGGTTGTTAGTTAAAGTGGCCATTTGGTGTTTGGCAAGGGAACCGACAAAGCTATCTGCGCATCTCTCCGCAACTATTTGGACCCAAGCGAGCCAACATAGGTGGCTCGAAAGGCCAGTAGAGATATAAAGAAAAACAATCATGCAGTCCCAATAGCACCAATAGCCAAACCATGGCAACCAACCCATCCAGTGTCTATACCAACGTAACCCAAACAATCTCTGGCCAGCTTCTTCGAATTTATTGGAAGATCAAACACAAACTAAACTTAGTTGGGAGGTCTCCCCATGAACATGCAAAGAACATCTGCAATATACCTCATCCCATCCTTGTTTGACCAAAGATCCACCCAATGTACGCCCTCCAAGGGCGCCAGCCAGAAGCCCAGCTGCACGTCTGCAGCACCTTGGAGAAGCCGAGGACACAGGAGGGCCATGAAAACAGAATCTATCCCAAACAGGAGGCCATCGCTTCTAGGTTGGAGGCCATTGCTCTTAGGTTGGAGGCCATCGCTCTTGGGTTGAAAACAGAAACTATCCCAAACACCCCATGGGACTGGAATCTGCTGCCTTCATTAGGGTGCTCGATTTCAGGGGATACCAGGACCATCCAATGGATGTCCTGGCTGGACTACTTAGGGATCTCCACTGGAACCGGATGGTCGTGGTAGATCTTCCAATCGCAATGGGTGGAGCTGCTTCCGTGCAAAGATTCGACGTCACCGTGATCCATGCGAAAAGGACCGGAAAATCTGCTTGGATCAACCACCTTCCGGATGTTCACTTCACGTCCATCGGGCACCTTTTGCATGACGTCGAGGCCCGAGACGCTGTGCCCTGAATTGAGGGTGTCCTTTTGTAGAGGGTGTCACCTTGTAGAGCCAAATTAGATAGTTTTCTCTACAAAATGAGGGCCTCCACCCCTCCCCCCGTATTTTAACGGGGATACAGAATCTATCAAAATCATCCAACATATCTACAACATGCTTCCAGAAAATTCTCTAAACATGCTGTGGAAGACTCAACCCGAATAGCCCAAAAAATATCTACAAAGTGTTTTTGAGCTACCTTCTCCACAAAATGCTACTTCCACACTCGACTGGAGATCTCTACAAAATGCATCGCGCAAAACATCTCTACAAAATGCCTCTTCCACAGTTGAATCAATCTCTACAAAATGCATCAAAATGCATTCTCTACAAAATGCTGTTGTTTGAGTCCACAAAATGAGACTTTCAATTATTGTGTTTCTACAAAATGACAAATGTTCGAGTCAAACATTATCTTTGACAAAATGCCGAGCATGGAAATACCATCTCTACAAAATGACGGGCAGGGTCTCTACAAAATGAAGGGATTGAGCCCAAAAGTTAGTTTCTACAAAATGACCTGCTGATATAGGGCCTAATATATAGGCCTTCATTTTATTTTGTAGAGGATCTTTTAACGGGGATACATTCGGTCTGATACGCCCGGCCACCATGCTTCTTCAAGTCGGCTGCGTTCTTCGCCAAGAACTGCACGATCCGCCGCCCAAAGACCTGCCGCAGTGGGAAAGAAACCGCGAAAAAAAACAACAGAAAGCACCAAAAACTGTAGTTCTTTTTTAGGGTTTTTAGGGTTCCGTCCATGTAGTATAGAGAGGTATAGAGTATATAGACAGTAGTAGGTTCCGTCCCATCGAACCCCCAGAAGAAGTAGTAGTTCGTGTCCGAGTTTGTGAGAATTACCAAGTACAAAAAAAACGAAGAAGCACACTAAACACAGACTTTGGGAACCCAGCAAAAACACATTGCTCTTATGCTCTAAAAAAGTGCTTGAGACCAATCAGCACACCCGTCGCCGTAAGGCAACCATGAGAACATGAACGCCACCACCCTCCTCCGTCTGAACCGTCAGTCTCGGACTCTGCCAAGCGACCCAGCCCATGCCCAGGAACCACTTGGGTGCCTTAGACTTGGACGAAGGTGACGAAGCCAGTGATCAGGTTTGGGGGATTGACCAGGTTGGGAAAATGTTCAAGTAAATCCCATACACTCCATGGGACTGGAATAGATGCCGCCCCATTGACCCCTCTGGCACCACCCCAACTGATCGGCATAGATGGCAGTCCCATGGAGCGTCTGGAAGTAAAGTCATAAATAACCCGACAAGACATAAAAAGCAACACCGCGGGGCAAACATGCCGAAGTAGTGCACCACCTGCATGGTGTTCCGCTGCCTCGGAAAAACAAAAACACCGCGAACGGATGGTGGACGCAGTTTCCCAGCCCTGAGTTGGAGGCCATCGCTTCTAGGTTGGAGGGCCTGGATGGCTGGATGGTGCTCTTTTCCCCCCCGGGGCCAGATGGGCGGGTCGCCGACCAGAAGGAAGCCGACCCTCGGAGCTGGGTGCACCAGTCGAAAAGTGACGTGCGCGCATGGCACGTGGGACGTGGGACGTGGCAAGGTCTGTTGAACCAACCTGGCAGGTTCTTCCAACCTAAGGCCAGGTTGCGGAGGAAGCGCAACCCGGCAACACAACATGTTCGGACGGAGGCGTCGACGCCCATTGATTGTCGTTCCCACAATTGCTGTGATTCAGGTATCTAACAAGTTGTTTTTTCGGAACAAGATCATTGCATTGATAGAAATCTGTGCCCGCAAAAATGCCCAATGCAGCAGGATATGGCCTAATCAACAACTATAGATACAAGGAGAGAGAGAGAGAGAGTGAGAGGGAGTATTTATTCGACGATGATGTGGTGCAGCATCGCCAGAATACCTCAACTGGTCTAATCATTTCCATGTCTAATTTCACCACAGGCTATCAGTCGTGCACTACAACCCACTATAACCCACTAAAACCCACCCTGCATACCCTGTTCCGAGTGGCGCTTTCTGCACGCAGGCCTGAAGTCGTCAGTGAATCGCTTTCTGTGACAAATCAGCCCGCAAAAAGGAGCACTAAACGAGAGGAAATCATTTAGGCAAATATAGAAATACCATGAACATCCATGAAATACCCCTCTCATCCCCTATGACCTTCGAACCTTTTCTGAGCAATATAGGATAACCATGCATAACCAGTTACGTCCAAGCAACCATAGACCTGAACCCAGTTTCTTGGGGGTCCTTCATCGTCCTCATCGCAGCTCTGTCCTTCATCGTCCACCCAGAGTGGGAGAAGACGAACGGCCATGCACCATGGCACGGCCCCACCGTGGCGACACAAAGAACCAGGACACCAGGACACCAGGTCGTGACCTGGGCGGTTGACCTGGGTGGTTTCATGTGAACTCGCTTGGTCGTGTGGACAGAATCTATCCCCAAAAAAGCCCATATATGCAATCTTGACCTATACATTGGGCTTGTTTGAGAGGGTACGTTTGTATTTCACACATGGATTGTTGGGCGCCAAGAAACTGGGCCAAAGGGAGTCTGAGCCAAGGGAGTCCCGGCTCGGAACAAGCAGAACACCGCTTGCGAGTTCTGTTGAATCCTTCGACCGCCCCAGCGGGTCGCGGGGCCGGGGGCGAAACGAGTTAGTCACTGGCGAAAAAGTGATGTTTGACCGATGTAACTGGGAAGAACTGGGATTTGCGCTGGTTTTGCTGATGGATTTGAACATTCTTCTAGTCAGAACCCAAATACGTTGAGGGAGCTATCAGCTCTGTCACTTGTATATGTGCCCAAGAAATCAAGGCTGGCACTACTTGGTTTACAAGGCAATGGATCCCACATCTAGATTGGGCTCTCAATGGTACTCTTAACCTCCACTGCCTGGAGCCCTACCCACCAGGCCCACCTGCAAATTTCCTTCAGCATCATCTTGCCCAAACCTGGGCGACTGCTATCAACACCGCCCGCTCTGCTTTGTAAATCAATGAAATGGATAACTGATCACTGACGCCACATACCCATTGAGAACAATGTTTTTCAGGCTTTTCGCATGGGCTTGGTCACTTGTTGTCGCCCACTTGTTGGATCAACAGACTTGCTGACTTGCTGCGCACTTGCCAGCTCGTTTGTGCTCATTTATGATATCTATGTTCACTCAAAATCAATTATATATATATATACTCCAAGACAACCCACATTCACGACCTGAGGAAAGTGTAAATGTGATAGGAATGCACAAACAAACCCAATCACACGAAGAAAGCCATTTGCCTGCCGGGTGGACTTCATTGTGTATTTTCCAGTTTTCCAATATGCGGGAACTTGAATGAACAAGCATTGGGGATCTCCCTAAGATACAAGACGATGTACGTGACACGACCCATTCTGAGCCATTCTGTATCTGAACCTTGATATTGAACAGTTTGGGGTAGTCTCCCACTTTGTCAAATCTACTTCTCCAAGGGGCAACTTGCACTGGTGAATGAGGAAGGCGCAACCGCCCAGCGACATCAAGGGAAAGTGGCTGCAAAACTCGTTCAGAAAGGGATCATTTTGGCATGCCTCACCTTAGCTGGGATAGGTTCACGTGGTATCAAAACCAACCTGCGGCCCGGTTTTGTCGGGCTCCTTCAATGCACAATGGATTGGACTGGAGTCATCCCAGATTCATTTATCAGGAGTCTTTTTTGTGGAAACCCCCGCCCCCACCGAAAAAATATATTGGCCGTCTTGGCATTGCTCACCAAAAGGCTCTTATGTACGTTGAACTATTTCGTGTTGGTTTCCCGCCCAGCTTCGCCAGATTCGGCCGAAGGCCGACCAAGGGGGAGAGCGGACGCAGCCGAACGCATGCGGAGGTTGTAGATTCAAGTGGAGACACGACGACGGTGAGTTCGTACCACCACATGGGCTTTTTTGGTATGTTTTTGTTGTAGTTTGCTGCACACACAGACACACTACCGCAACAAGGGATGTTTTTCGTTGTCCAAGTCACAATTCAACGGGCACACCGTACAAATGTGCGTCTCCTGGGCATTTCCAGGCAGGCAGGCGCAGCCTTGAAACTGAAACATTATAGCTATAGGAAATGCTAGGAATGTCCCTGGTGGAGAACTCCCAAGACATGCTCAAATCAGTGTGAAAACAACGCCACCAGAGGTGGGTTGTGTGTTCAACTGACAGGCAATGACCCCGGAGAAAGGTTCAGTTCAGGTCTAGATGACCAGTCTAAGAAGTAGCTACCCAGCCAGGGGTCTCCCGGGGGTCTCCCTAGGCCCCCCAAAAAAACACCCAACACACTTCAGCCCTGGCACCACAATCTTGACATATCTTGACGATCTATCTCGCTCCGAACTGAAGAAGCTATTCGGTCCGAGCTCCCAGGTCGAACACTGACACAGAAGCAGCTCACTCACCGCTCGACCGGCCTCCGCCACTCTCCCCTGCAACAGATCAATGTTCGCCAAGCCGGAACTAAGATCAAAGATCTTTGCTGGGCAAGGAACATCCATCAAATTAGATAGCTTCACAATGAACCAGTGCCGGGATACCAGTGACCTTCACATTGTCCCCTCTGTTTGTCCCCCAGGCATTGTCCATGAAACAACCATTTTCGGACACCCCAGCTGGTCTCTTGAACCCCTCGAGAGGGGTCCGGCCCGTTTCCAAGCATCAACTACGGAACATATAACGGAGAGGGATTCGATGTATTGGTCCAGTCAACCGGAGGCTCTTTTGTACCATCATTTCATGAGGTCTTGGATGTTCATTCAGTTACTCAAGCACCTGGAAGACCCAAAGCTTCCCCCGCGAAAGCAAAAAGAACAGGGAGTTTGGGTGTCAACATCTCCAAGTTTAAAGCTGAAAAGATCAACGTTCCTCTTGGCAACCCCTGGCCGACCCCAGTCCGGCCAATCCGAGAGTCCAAGGTATCCAGCTGCGTCTCCATCACGTAGCCCATGGCCAGCGATGGGCTCCCGTGCGCCTCCGCGGGCGTCCGAACCACACACGACACGCGACGCGTCCGCCGCGCCGCGCCGCGGAATCCATGCGGCGCTGTTGAGACCGAAGAACACCGGACCAACCTGGCGAACTCCGGAGCAACCTGGCGCTCTGAGTCACTCTGTTTGATGGAATCGTTGGGACTTGGGCCGATGGGGTGAGGCGACCGGGGAAGCGATCTAAGCGGGATATGCTCTACAGAAGTCCTCTGGAATCTTGGACCAGAAGAGAGGACTGAGAGGATCGGTAGACTACCCATTCCAAAAGTGCGATCAACATGTCTGAAGGGAGAGTACGTAGTACAAGGAAACAGCCATCATGAGCCTGAACTTGTTGCTTGGTCCCATCCTTGTCTTGTCGCCTGGCAATAATGTTGTAGAATATACTCAAAGTGAAGTTGCCGGAAGTGGGCTCCTTTCCCAATCGTTTGGCATGTAGCCTGTAATCCTGTGAAGGATCATCATTCTTGAATAACATACGGTAGAATATATAGTGACAAACCACCCGAGCCGTTAGCTGTTCATTGAAGCTGTGCAACCTCAAGTGCTTGTTCTGCACGTATTCTGCTCTGGCTGTTCTCACATTCCGACAGCTTACTCGAGCCTGTTGAAAAGTCTTGCGCTATGTATGTGTAATGATGCTACAGTAGCCATATCAACTTACAGTAGACAAACTGCAGTCAGCTCAGTACTGGCGTCTCAACAGACATTTTGGCTCCCAGGCTCCCAGACTCCCGGCTCTTCGTTTGAAACCTTCCAAAGGACACAGCCATGCTCTCAAGAAACTGACCCCCAAGTTAACACCTTTCTTCTGGGATGTCTAAAGGTTCACTTTCAGCGATTTGTCACACCCCTGCCGCTGGCGGAGCGCCTGCAGCGCAGTGAGGAGGCGAGGGAGGTGCAAATAGCTGTCATCGTCCAGGTACATCACCTTGAATTTGCAGTCCAGGAGCCGGGAGAAAAATTGAAGATACTACTACCACTTCCCCCGCAGGAATTCACCCATATGGAGTACAGTAAGCAAAACCAAGTCACGTAGTCCAGGTCCGGCCTGGGCGTGGCCAGTGGAGTGCCAACGTGAGGCGCAAGAAAACCGGCCACCCGAGTTGACGCAAGCGGGCGATTTTTGGTTTGGAGGTGAAGCGGGTGTTAAGCTAAGCGTTCTTGAGCTTCACAGCCGCGAGTTTGGGAAGGTGACTCTAGGTGTGCCAACGCTATTGATGGACTATACAAGTAGTAAAGCCAAAACCTGATGAACCTCTAAGAGCCTCTATATTGATTCCTAACCAAGGCACATGTCCTTTTCCAAATCAACAAGGACGGTGGTCTGCCAGGCCCAAGGAGTTCACGTCCCCAAAACCTTTGCTTTGCAAGAAAAACCTTCTTCAGCACGGGAGTCAAACACTTGGCAGGAGATGATGTTGGCAAAAAAGTACCAGCGGCTTGCAAATGTAACGCGTCACAGGTCACTTGGAAGAGGGCCCTGCTTAGCAAGTGATTTCTGGCCAACATCGACTCGACACATGAGGTATCAAACACGTTTCAAACAGGAGAGATGGCCAACGAACAATTCATTTCTGTCAAAAGAAATCAAAGTCCAACAACTCCAAAGCAACCATCTATAAAACGTTAAGTCAACTTGTTTGGAAGACTGTGAACATTCGGGTGCATCCTCAATCAATGCTTTTCTCAGACTCGTTCTTCACCGAGGAGCCATGTATGTGGTTCAGCATGACTTCCCATCCAGTCCCAAGGGGGCCCCGCAGGTTGAACAACGTGGCCTACTAAAGAACCCGTGGATCCACAAATAACAAGTATCACGATGGCCAAAAATGTTTAAAACAAAATCAGATGTTTCCACCATGTTCCACCTTTGGATATTGCATTTTTCCCTTTCGGACCAGTGGATGCCCACCTATACCCAGCTCCCACTTCACTGTTCTCCACGTGGCCGGTGCTCCGCGAGCCACGCCGTGCCAATGGCCAGGCGGAACCCCCGTGCCGTGGGGCGTTCAAGGACGTACGTCACGTCGCCTCGCTTTCGGCACTAGCACACGGTCTGTAGTTTTCATGATTTCCGGGCTGCCTTCATCGCTTCCCCATCTGCCCAGGTTTTCCCTCAAGACCGTTGGGGCCACTTCCCTGGCAATATTGACGTGATACCCGTAACGTGGGTCGCATAGAGACATGGTCCGCTATTGGCATGGGTGTTGCTGCGCCGAGACGGGTAGACAAAAACTCGTCCAAATGCACCTTCTTTTGCCAGGGAATGCTCACCCAGTGCTGGAATGGTTGGCTTATTGGTTGGTTGGTTGTTCTATACAACTCCTTCCGAAAAGAAGATACTCATCCGGTTTCTTTGGACCTGTGAATCAAATTGTATAGGCCCTACTGCACTTGAAATGGACCATACAAGCCTCAAGCCCGTGCAAATTGCCCCTTCCGAATCTCGAGCGACTCGGCGCGAGCAAAATCTGCGCATCAAGATTCACATTGCGCAGCCCTGCCAAGGCGACTCGCAGCAAGAGCACTTCCAAGTTACTTTATAAAGACAACATCAAAATGCCCAAGCGCAGCTTTCGCTCGAGACTTCCTCCGGTTTCTGAAGACGAGGTCCAAAAGTCACGACTCAATGCACACGAAATCAGAGCACACCGAAGACTACCACCATGTCCAGAACGAAATCAGTACACAAAAACTGCTCCGATCTCTTGCACCTGTCACGAAATGTCGACTGTGGGCCACAAAAGCACGAGGTTTCCCTTGCGCCTGCCACCAAAAGTGATCACCAAGCCCGAAAGTGTGCACGGCACCACAACGAGAGCGCAGTCTCGAAGAGGGCCCACCAGATTCTGCGAGCATGCGCAGTCGAAATGCACATCGAAGATCTCGAGGTGAATGAATGTACCGCATGATAGCGGCGGATGCGAGCACCTCGATCAAACACCTGTTCTTAATGACTATAGCCTTAAGAACCCCTAGTGCTTCCACACTGTTTGGAGCAAAAAACTCCCCTCCCTGAAGCGGGCTATTCCTTCTGCCCAGGGGCGCTCCACCGCCGGGTCCGCGTCGGGGCCTCCCACGAAAACCAGGTCGTTGAACCTGGACGTCCATGCACCGAGGAACTTCGACCAGGAATGAAAGAGTCGGTGATGTGAAGAAAGAGTGGGTGAGGAATCTTATGTTGGGGTGATCCAGCCCTAGGGCTCCTGGCCCATATCCTCAGAAGGTGGGCAAAGATCCCACCCTGACCACCTTTGAAACGGGATATCCAAACAAATCCAGAGTACAGTAGAGAGTCCCTAAAATGTGGATACAGGTTGGTCATTGGACTGGAGTCATCGGTCATAAGGTTTGCGAACAAACGTAGCAAGAAGCATTGGTTGGGGTAGTCGCCCGCATTTGAATATGGACACATACCCTAAGAATCGAGGGACAACATGTATAGGGATGCACGTACCTTGTTGGAAGGCACGATCCATGGTAGATTTGGACGAAAAGCTACCATGGCAGGGAGTATGTAGCCAAATTGGCTTGTTTGGGGGCCCATGAGGGTTTCCATTGCAATTCCATCCGGCAATGAATGCTACGTACTGCTCCAATTGGACTAAGTAGCTTCAAGCAGCTCCACTGCATTCCCATGGGTGCTTTAGGAGATCCACGTGCGACCCCAGGAAGCAACCCAAGCACCAAACCGCAAGCAGCTGAGGGTCTTTGCCTTCACCTCACCTATGTCGCTGGGTCCCAAACGGTTTGCACATGTTGGCACCCAGCCACCTAGCATCTGGAATCCGGTTGGCAAGAGTGCCAAGGGCTGCTGTTGAAGTGACCCCTTCTTATGTCCAGATATGTCCAGCGACCCCTTCAGCTCTGTGTCACATGGTCTTTCCTTCCAAAAATGCAATGTCAGTCCAAACAAACTGCCTGGCTCCTTCTTCCTTCAAGCCTCAGGGGAGAATGGTGTCAGGTCGCAAAAGTGTTCCGCCCGGAAGACCAACACAAGGAAACTGGACATCTGGAAGAACAAATTCCATCTACCATCCAGACCTGAGTTGATTTTTATCCTTTCCGTTCGTGGTCAAAGCAGGAGCTTTGTAGCGAGAGACAAAATCACAGCATCAAAATCAAGTCAGCTAGTCTGTCTGCGATGGGTGAATAGATGACATGAATAAGTGACATAACACAAATCATGAGACCCCCTCTAATATTCATGAGGTATATACTGTAGTCATGAGGTATGAGCTCGTGCAAACATGCGGACGTGTGGGTATGTGGATGTATGATACCAAACAAAAGATCTGAATACATACCCCAAACAATCCATGTATGTAATACTTAGTACCTACATTGACCCCTGAAACCACCGCAATGTGGGTCCGGTTTAATATGCACACATATTACATATTCTATGTATATATATATATATGAAAATTCCATACATGGATTGCTAGGGTACTATTACTGTAATACCCCATACAATCTTTGTCGGGTGTGTAGCCAAGATGTAATGCAAGAAGCCCAATCGTAGCTCCTCATCCACATCTGCTGCATCGCCCAAGAAGAAGAGTTGCTCCACATCGTGCCTGGAAAAGCATTGCAAAACATTGCAGGCAAAACAATCCCTCTAAACGATGAACGGCGGCACCTCCGGTCCAGAGTCCGTACGATGACCATGCTGGAGATGCTGGTAAACAGAACGCTCCAAGCATCTCCAACCCACGCTCCGCTAGTTCTTGCATGCGAGTGGGGCGTGCGCATTTTGCGCTGAGATAGTCCACATTTCTTGAGGATTCGTGTAGAAGTGTATCCATTGTTGGACTGGCAAATTCCTCCGGGGGTGCCGCCCCATTTTCACGCTCTGCGTTGCACGGAAGTACACTTGGGACTGGTGGACCATTTTCGCACCTCGCTCCGACAGTGGAGTCCCTCGGGACTCCGAACGCGGTGAACCGGGGGATCCGTCGGAAAAAGGACCCGGTCCACCTGGGGTACCCTATCCCATACACTCCATGGGACTGGAACATATATGCCTACATTGACCCCCCAAACCACCCCAACTGATCGGCATATATGGCAGTCCCATGGAGCGTCTGGGTATGGTACGCTATACTGGGATAGTCGAACGGGTCGGGTTCGTCTACCTCTGTTGGTCAAATCATTCACGGCTGTCGCTGCCGTGGAGCTCCAACGTCGCCACACGCGCCGCGCAGCTGATGAAGACGTCGCGGAGCGTTTGGCGGCGCTCGAAGGAGGAGAGCTTGCCTTGGAGGAGCCGGGATTCCTCATGCGATGGAATTCACCCACCTGTCCATGTGTTCCATTTGCGATCGCTATATATATTTATATGTAGCACTTGGCTAAATTCGCCCAGAGGGAAGAATTCTGGCGCAAAACCAAGTTGCTGGTGACCATGATCTGAACCTCGGCGGCACGCGACACGTTCCGCATGCGAAGCTAAACACGGCTGCTGCTCGTTGGATAAAGAGGATAGCATCCAAATGGAGTAAACATAAGTAAACCATACTAAACCTTCTTGCTTTTGGCTTGGTTGGACCAAGACATAAGCGGCCTACTATGGAGTAAGTCGTTTGGGTGCAAACGCAAAGACATGACCAGTGTCTGTGCCCGGTCCATTGTGGAAACACTGATGGCCTAAAAGCGCTGGATCAACAGCGCAAAGCCAAAACACCAAAGCTTCCCCATGCCATGCTTGCTACCCCTCACTCACGAACGCTCAGGAAGCGACAGCGCTGGCAGCTCTAGTCAGCAGAGCACCAAACAAATTGACCAGTCAAATTAATACCTGCCAACACGATTCAACATGTACAGAACAGATCTCCCTGATCTTCCTGATCTCCCAGACTCTGCAATTTCACTTCCATTGCCCTCCGTCCTGCCGGGTCGCATGCATCCCAAACGAGCGCCCAGTGCACAGCAGCAGCCCGAGGCAGAGCCCGAGTTCGGCTTGCCCCATCGCTACGAAGCACGGTACGGTACGGAGACGTGAAGAACCCCGGAGATCTCCGGTGTTCAACGGGAGATCTGCCCTGTGTGGATCGGATCTGGAGTTAGATAAGTGATATTACCTGAATTCATCGGGTTAAAATGGCCACACACCCGGTCCAGCCTGGCATTAGCCTTGGCATCTTTTAAACATCTGGTCTTCCCGGGCACGAGGAAGGGCAGCGCAGCTGTGGAGTGTTGTCGACTGCAGCGACTGAAATCAGGGTGATCCTCAGAGTCTGGGTACGGTTTGCGTCTATCCCATGACAGGGCCCAGTGGATGATGATGCTTAGTAAAGGCCTTGTTCTAACTCAACTGCCAATGAAGATGATGATGCTTAGTAATATCTATATATATATATTAGTGATCATTGTTTACCGACTGCCACAGGTATAGTAACAGGACAGACCCAATGTATAGATCAGGGCACCTGGAAATCTGATCTCCCTTCATACCCATCTCGTGCTAGAATCTACTGCAGTACCTCTTCAGGTGCCCCGATGGCCATACTTTTTGCTTCTGACTCTTTCACAGTTCAGAACTACGCGGTCTGCCTGCTCTCAGGTGGATTTCGGAGAAGTCGTTCTTCCGTCAAACAATATCAGATCATCCAACAATTTTGTGGAACATTGTGGAATATCTTGTGGAATGTGTGGAATATTTGATCCCCGATGGCCTAACGCAACTGGTCAGTAAATCTTCCAGTCCCATTGAAGAGTCTGTGCTCCTTGTGTCTGCCTTTAGTTCGAGTCTTCAGCAAAGCGACATCGGTCTGCTTCGACATCGGTCGATGGCTTCGCACATCGAGTGGCGGCTCTTGGTGTCTTGAGATAGGGCCTGGCTCTAGGTGTGGTGAAGAAGAGGCAAATACCTGAAGACTTCATTGGTGCTGGGAAATGAGCATGCTCCTTTTGGTCCATCGTTTCCTTTTTAACCTATAGAGCTCCAGGGGTCTTACCATGGACCCCGGCCATCCCCGGCCTAGTTTTGTGGTTTTGATGTTTCACGGATCCAGGGGCTTCCCACCACGTACCTGAAGAAACAGGGATGGTGCCCGCGTCAACAGCAAAACCTTCAAGCTTTGGCTGCTACAAATCCAAATCGCTCTGGGTCCACCGAAGTTCCAGCAATGTGTGTGCCATGCCTGAGAATCCAGCAGGTATCTGCGTGCAGATTCCCCCACCTCAGTGCGGAAATCGGCAGGGGCAGGGCATCATAAAAACTATAGATGATGTCTTTTCAGATGCCCCTGCCCCTCCACAGATCTGCAGGGGCAGGGGCAGGTCGTAGTTGCATCATAGATGTCTTTTCAGATGGATCATCGTCGTTCTGTCAACAAAAGCAAACTGAGCTGTATCGCTCCTCGCCGTCTCACCACGCTCAACGTTGTTAGACCGGAGCCTGGGACCCGCCCGAACGGGGACCCGTCCACATCCATTCCGGTTCCCGGAAGAGAGGGACGTGACCACGGGACCCGGGGGGTCCGGTTTCGCACGAGAACACGCATGAACAGCACAATGCGGAGCAAAACACATCAGAACAACAAACAAGCAACAAGCTTGACAGTGGGCAACAATAGAGGAAACAAATCAGCAATTCAAAGCTCCTGTTCGGTCAAACTATCCTGGTTAAGTTTTCACCATCATAATCCATCATTGTCTAATTACGTATCTAGCAAATCAACTATAGAAATTGTAGATCGCTGAATCATAACAGTTCACGGCTTTCCATCATTCCCATGAGTAGTTCAGGCGACACTATCCACAGTCTTGCTTGGAAAACTCCTGCTGCGGACCAAGCCTCTGTCCACCAATGGAACCTTTTACAGTCTCCATCCCTGAACACATCTAAACACCACATGTGACTGGAATAGTTGATGACCTACACCTTGACCCGTGAAATCAATCAACCACAAAGCGCACAAAGTCCAACAAAAATACAAAGTGTCATGAATGCATATGAATGCTGTAGTTCAAAATCGCTTACAGTAGTTTCCAACATGTTTCCAAGCTTTTCACAACCACATTCACTCCATTCATTTGCGTTCTCCAGTTCTCCGGTCGTTGTTCAAACCATCCGGCACTCCATTCCAGACCAGTCCAGGCCACGCGATCGCGAGGGCCGAAGACGCAGAGGGGCCAGTCCTGGAGGGGTCAGTCTTGGCGGCAAGCCCTGGTCGTTGCACCAAGAACTGCTCGACAAAATGGCAACTTGTTGGGTGATATTTGGTGAAATATGGTGAAACATGTTTTTTTGTGATAGTGTCTTGGTGGTAAATGCCTGCCCCTGATGTCGTTCTGTCTTGGTTGTCGCTCTATCTACTAATACGTTGTAACATGTGAATAACAGTGCCTCACCACCAGCAGTATAGACATGCTCCTGAATCCACCGTCCAACAAGAACCAACCACAAATCGAGAGCTTCTCTCGACGTTCGTTGCTTTCGTTCCTCCAAACCCGAGAGCTTCTGGGCGATCGATTCCACCGCCACATTCCGGGAGCAGGTGACCTGGGACGGTCGCGGCAGATCTTGTGTGGCTAAGGTATCTAAGGTCACTCCTTGAAGCTGAATGTGTGGTGTATACATGTGTATACACATCCTGGACTACTCATGGTTGCGTGGATAGCCACGGCCCCCTGGATGACCCTTTTCTGAATACCAAACAGGTGGTGAACTCCAGTATCATGACTATTCCAATATTGAGTGTATCTCTCCTATAGATTGCCAGGAGCTTAACTAGTAGCTTCATATGTAGCTTCTTGTTCCTAGTAGTAAGGCCAGGAGCCCATAGTAGCGTCCTTGCTCCTAGTAGCGATGCCAGGAGCCCCGAACGTAGCTTCTTGTTCCTACTTGTAGGTCTTCACCGAAGGTCGACCGACCGGCCGAGCGCCACACCAAGACTCTGGAACCTGCCGATGCGGTGAGTCGTCCCAGCCGATCCCTCCGGTGAGGACCGGGTGGACGGATCGGTGGACGTTCACGTGGACAAACGAGGTGGACATGCTTCGAGGGACCCAGAACCCCAAGGGTGGCAGTCAAGGGGTGGCAAGCACCTGAGGTCCAAGGACGGCGGAACGTTTTGGTTCGCGAACCGTACGTAGGACAGGCAAACCGTCGCGACAGGGAAACCGGACTCGTTCACCACTGTACTGATCAAGAACTATTCTACCCCTACAGGTCAATGACCTCACTGGAGTTGGTCATACAAGTTCACACTACTCAAGGCCTCAAGGCAGGTATTACTGAGTGAGACTGGACATTGTAGGGTACTGGCTTGCATCAAATGATAAGATCAACCTATAACCCTAAACATGCCATGGTCCAGCATGGTGTGTTTTGTCCATCCCCCCCGACTCCTGACGATCTATTCTCCATCTAATAACTCACCCAAACTGGGTGGTAGTGGTGGGTGGTTCGAACATGAACTTCTCGTCCTTGGTCGAGACGGCTTCCCAGTGGCCTCGTGGCACCCGTGCGTCCTGGCGAACTCCGCGGTCCCACCGAGCGGCGTGGACCCACGGTCCAACGGTGCGTGGACCCGCGGTCCGACCCGATCGGGATCTCTCCGGGGGTCAAGGGGTTCATGGTACGGCAGATTCTGAGAATGGAGATCTCGTTGAGAGATAATAGGATGGAGGTTGTAATTGTAGCAGTTGATCAGCACTTGCGACCAAGATCACGTGAGTTATTCTCACTGGCAGTGCAAGGGCACAGATTTGTATAGAAGCAAGTGAGTGAGCACAACATTTCGAGGTAGCCTCCAAAGAACTCACAGCCCTTACTGCCTTACTGTGGACTTAGGACTGTGGCTTGAACTCTAGAGCGCATGGGTCATATTTATACATTCAAACATCAAGTGCCAGAAGACCTGTTCCGGTCTCTTGTTTGTTCAAAAGGTCAATGGCATAATCACAACCTGCCCGAGAATGCGGGCCATCAAATGGAAAGGGTTTTTGAGGATGGACAGTCCAAGGATTCTTAGGGAAGAAGCAATCAGTAATCATGATGACCAAATTTACACAATCACCAGGATCTGCAAGTGCTACAGGGCCACAAAGCATGGGAGCCCTCCGAATCTTCTGCAAGCCTCTCAACATAGGCTCAACCTCGCGCACCTCTTGACAACGCTAGACTCAGTGCCCACACCATTAGCCCAAAGTCTTAGAAGATCAAGCGTGTTGGCTCTGCAAATCCCTACGTACCACATATGACACTGGAGACTTGAGATACAGCTTAAACTGCATAAAGCTCCATCAACAGTTATGAATCATCATAACTAATCAATTGAACATCTCACCCAAGTTTGGACCATCCTTCACACATGCAGCAAAAACACACCCGCCGGCCCAACCATTTTCTGGCATTCTCACCTCCAGCCTCTAGATGGAGTCTTCCACCACATGGAGATGGTTGACTATCTATCTATCTATCTATCTATATATATATATATATCGACCCCCCGTACGAAGAGGTTTGGTCAATCCCAGGAGGCTTTTCTTCATCCAGAGTCTGCACCCACCGACCAGGGCGTCTTGAACCAAATGCCGGTCTCTGCCCGGTCGACCGACTCGACCGGAGACCCGCTCCAAGATGTGGAAGATCGTCGTGGACTTCCCCGTGCCCGGAGGCCCCTGGGGCACAGCGGAGCGGTGCAGCGGTGGGGGGATCCCACATGGGGGGGATCCCACAAAAGCTCGGTGAGTGCTGTAGTGCCAGAAGCTCCTGTAGCTCACTGTGGGTCCCCGATCCTTTTTGTTGATGATCCTTCTGGGGATTACGATTGCTACCTGGTGTTATGAGCCACTCTCAGTTAAAAAATGTTTGATAAACCGAACGTCATGCATCTTCATGCAAAGCAATGCAGCTAATCCCCAAAAGGATACAGTTGCAGATTTACAGACTGCATAGAATTTCTCTGAACTTCAACACTGCATCACTTCTGGTTGGACCCTGGCACAACAGTTTGTGGATAAACCATGATAAACCAACCCCTACTGATGCTACAAAGGGTTTACTCGAGTTGATGTTTCCTGTAAAGATTTCTCATGTGGGGGATGCTCACAACTTACAACTGGTCAACAATAGCATGTCTGCCAGTGCAACAGGTGCCTCTCGGGTGGCTTTCAGTGAATCAACACTTCACACTGTGGAAACCGTCAAGCCGTGCCATACAAGTGCACAAAACAGAACCCACTCACCCATCAACATCCATTCAAGATCTTGTCAAATCTAATTTTACTACGGTTGTACCCATGCTGCCATTCAAGCCGCCAATCTTCCTTTTTCAATTCCCGCCAATCTCCCTGGGTCAACGTCCAGTCCTTTCTTTCAAAGTGCGAAGACTGGTTCCTTTGTCGCCCAGCACATCCCAGCACGTCCCACCCTAACCTGTTGGCTCTGGGTCACGGCACCCAAACGGACCTCTTTCATGAAACGCCGGGGACGGACCGACAGGTGAACCGGCGGGGTTTTGCTCAGAGTTCCTCGTCGAATACATGCTGCTTCGCTCAGAGTCATGGAAGCGTCGGCCTGGATTTTCTCCAGTGCAAACTTCAGACCATCAATCGCCGCCCGTTGAGACGGGTTCACCTGGCGGCAGTGCGATGGGCTACGCACTATCATTGTCAATGTTCACAGGTTTTGCATGTGTCGGCGCATGAAAACGCCTTGACCATCCTTGACCCGCCTTTTCCGCACCTTTCTTTTTGCACACAGTGGCACCCAAATCTAAATAAGTATGTGACTCACAGCTTAGGTTCTGGCCAAGTCAAAACAAAGGAAACCAAAGGGTAGATGACTTGTCCAAATTGAAAACCAAAAGGTGACCCCTCCCCAAAAAATCAACTAAATTTGACAAGTGGAACTGCGAGACCAAAAAGGCAAATGTCACGCTTTACACCCTCAAATTCCATCGTGGAGTCATCTATGCTATGCGCGTCATTTTTCCTTCGGACCTGCACTGCCAGGATGTAGTACTACTAGTAAAGGGCAACATCAAAAACCGATTGTGGTGTCCCTACATGTCCCTACCATGTCTCATTGTTTTGGATCAAAGCCTCATGATGCCTCATGCCTCATTCTGGTTAGTCTGGCTGAGCATCGGCGACTCGTCAGGCTGAGCGGCTGTGAGGGATCCAGGTACAAGAGGATCCCAAACGGACTCTCTTTGAACAAATTCTTCCCCAATAGGTGCAATATGGCCTATCTTCCAAAAAGAGGTTCTGTGGTTCTCTAGCTGCAGGAGCTGGAGCCAAAGATTGGATGAACATCCTGGCGCACTCCGAACACCCCGCTCTTTTCGCTGCATCGACTCCCCGAGGAGGACACCATCTTGGCATCGTCCGGCATCGTCCGCACTGGTCCAAAGGACGTGAACGAGCGGTCTCTGTTCGGTGGTGAACGATCGGTCGTTGCTCGTTTTGCTCAGCCAAAGAGGTCGAATTCCATCTCCTCCTCCTCTTCTTCCTCCACGACCTGCCCGTTCAACGACCGAGACACGGTGTCTCCACGCCGAGACACGGTGGGGTGCACCAACCCGCGTCCTTTGCGTGGCTTCAGACATGTCATCATCGCAAAGAGTCTAGTACTATACAAGACTAAGCCATATACCATATACCCTTATATATAAGTGTGCGATAGTTTGCATTTATCCTGGTTTATCAATCTTGATTAACTCTCTCTTCACAAAAAATGCCAATTTGTATACGCACATACAGTATACGGACCATAAGATGACTGTTACTAGTTCGGGGCAAAGATCAAACTTGGAAACTCCATCAAATGCGGTGTGGGTGTTTCCCCAGTCCCAGCCACTTCCTTCCTACGGATCAATCCATTGCTACGTTCGAACATCCCTTTGTTTCTGGTTGGGACTGGGTTTCCAGGTGGCGTTCAGAACGACCATGTTTAGGGGAAAGAACATGTTACCCCAACCGCTCGTGGTGGTTTTGACCATGACAGGCCTCAGGTTCGAGACATCCGTCTTGAAAAGACTTCAACCCCGAACCCCTCCTCCGTACCAACTCACCGTCTCTTCACATCCGCTGTCAGACCTAACAAAAGGAGAAAACTTTGGCATTGGGACCTGAGCTATGAGGATCTTAGGACCTCTTGGGACCCTGAGAATCCTTGACTTATTGCCTAACGGCTTGGTCTGACGTGTCACATACTTTCCCACGGCCTGGGATCCAGCGAAGCACTGATGTGACTCCATTTGTTCCCTCCCACTGAGTAGCCACGAAGCACGTCAGTCGCAAGTCGTCTCTCTTCTTCGCATGTGTTCCCATCTATGGCCATCCACCAAGCCTTCTTCTCTTCCTGGCACCGCAAGATTTTCGCGACCCCTTTCGGACGTTTCAAGGATCGGTCCCCGAGAGGAGGAGAATTTGGAAAATTGGAGAGTCACGCCCTTAAAAAAGATAACACTATAACTAGGATCGACCATGGGACGGACGGTTGATGAGAGTTCAAGCTTCTGAGCCCTGAAGAGGTTTGTCGATCCGTGTCTGAGGGGGAAGTGATTCAGTGATTCATGGCCAGCAAATCCGCATTGACATGAAATCCCACACAAAAACCATCGTCACTTTGCCCATCTTCGCCTTCTTCGCAGCGGCTTCTCCACCGCCGCCGCCGCCACCACCACCGCCCACAGCCACGGCAGCACCGCCACCGCCACCGCCGCCGAAGCCCTGCGAGGCTTTGCATCACGAGTTCGGTGCACGGTTCACGTGGCAGCTTGGCCGCAAAACAATCCAAACCACCGAAAGAACAAACATCAAAGTGACCTTTTGAGGGTTCCTAAGACTTCCTAAGTGACCCTTATTTCCAGGCTCAATGAGGTCTTGAACTGGGAGCTCAGTCTGGGTCACTTTGAAGAACCAGGCCAGCACCATTTTCGCAGTGATTGAAGTGAATGAAGGAATCGGAGCCGACATCTCAAATAGTGGCTGGGAGTCCCAGGACACCACCCAAACAGGATGGTGCTAGTGCGAAATGAGATGACATCAATCAGTTCCACCCTCCTACACTCCCTGGCATCATGGAAGCGCATGGCATAGGCCCGAAAAGGATGACCAGTTTCTTCTACAAAATAGGTAGTTGTTTTCCCTACTTGCATATATATATATACACTTATATATATATATTTATAGTAAGTGGTTAGCACTTAGAATCTGCTCAGAACATTTACTTGCAGATAGAATACGCAAACCACATCAAAAAGTATTTTTTTTGGCCGCATGCAGTTAGAATATGGGCATGCAGTTAGAATACGAGGATATGCAAAGAGAATCTTGGAACATACACTGCACATAATAAAGAACTAACAAACATAATCTCTCTATATACATATATGCATGTGTGTATGCATCAAGGAACATAAGCAAACTCTGGCAGCCAACTGTGCTGGCATACCAAACTAGCCATTTGTTCAGCTATTTGTTGCAAACAATGCAGCAAGCAAGCAAGCAAGAAAACAAGTTTACATTCTAACTGCAGGTATGGCAGGTATCGTGTGTATTCTATGTGGGTTCGTTGCATGTAGCAATGACTTTTTTCAGGATGCACTTAGAATATGACAAATTCAATAAATCTGAATTACTTTATATTCTAAGCCTATATATATAACATAATATATTGTATAATCTTATATATATAGACCCTTTTTCCTCCCTTCATTTCAACATCCTTCAGCTGCACTGCCTTGAGCTTCTCCTTGCCAGCGGCAACCACCTGCCCAAAAGATAGCCATGATATGCCCATCATAGTTCCAAGCAAAAAACAATGTCGAAGGAGACACCAACCAAATTTCTTGCGCGGCCAAACAAGGGCTGTGTCGCAACCAAAGAGTGGCGGCCAAACCACTATCATATGCAAGACAAAGTCTTGCCTACCCGAGATCGACGAGTTGGTTACGAAGCCAAAAATCACTGGATGGTGACCTGAAGCGACTGGCAAAAACACGCCTCATGTACCACCTTGCCTTCCAGCCTCAGACCACAGTGTTGATTGACATCTGGAAACTCCATCCACTCTTCTTTATTGTCACCAAACTCCAACCCAACATGTAACAGGTAAACAACTATGGCCTACACTGTTGGGTGGTCTTGGTCTAAGTATAGAATTTGGATACTCCTAAATGCTAGATAGCATGTTCCAGTTCTTGATTCTCAACTAATACAGGATTTCTTCCCTGCTCATAGATCAGCAAAGCATATAGCAAAGGTCTTCACACCTGTGTGGCTTGGATATGCTTGGATGGAGCTTCCCGTTGCAAACAGAATGAATCAGCATATGTTTAAGATTGTTTAAGTTTGGAAAGAAACTGCAATCAGTTGGTCATTGTATATCTCCAGAACTATGGGTGGCAAAGAGATTAAAAACAAACATCGTGACGACAGAACACAGATCCAACACTGAGTGGCCATGGATTCTTGCATTTGGTTTCGCTGCAATGAACACAGGTCGAAGGCCGCCACGGTCTTGTGATCTTGCATGTCAAAAAAAAAGGTCCCAAACTTCGGCTTGCTGGGTGGGAAGTGTCGGTGGCCAATGTAGATAATCTTTGTGAGATATTTTGCTTATGCATGGAGTAGAATCGGAAGATGGGACCTGGAAGAGATGGCCCAACGTGGCCCTGCGCCCTGCAGAAGCCAAAGACTTGCTTTAGACCAGAACAAACAGCACACCCCATACAAGCTTAAGGCCCGGCAAAGAAATTGCTTTACATTCTGGCCAGCTAGCAACCTGCAACAAATATGGACGTCGAACGGTTTCCTCACCTACGGCGGTAATTGGTCACGGGATGTCAGATTTCATGGCCCTCTTCGGATGAGCACTACACCTGTCATGGATTCTCACAGAAAAGGCCCTTTGGAGGTGAAAACCCCATGGAGGTCAAACCCTTGGATGAGCACATCTTCTAGACCTCGCATGACTATCCACGTCCGAGCGGCTCGGAGACGAGTTTGCTGGCGATGCTCTCATCCTCAGGCGTTCGGTGCAGGGGTGAAACACCCCGCGGCGCTGGCGGAGTCGCGATAGCTGCGTGCGGAACGGCGAGGCATCCGGCCGTGCTATCAGCACCTGTGCCATCTGGTTGTTTCTCGAGAGGACATCAATGGTATGTTCAACCTGGAAGTTCATTGACATGATTTCTTCTGCCTGCTGTTCGTTTACGCAGTCTTGGCGCGTAAACTGGTCGCTCGCCAGGCCCAGCATGAAGCAGTCAGTTACCCTCCATCAGGATAAACTTCAACTCCTGCACTTGCAACCCCCCTTGATGTAGATGAATATAGCTTGTGGAAAGGCTTACCTGGACACACTGGGTGCATCACGCTTCTTTGGAACATTGCAGGTGTTCTTGTTCCCACTCCCATGTTCCACCCATCATGCATCACCCACGGTTCCAACTCCACCTGCTCCAGCACCTGCTCCACCCGCTCTTTGCTCAGACGGCTCAACGCTCCACTCGATCTTTGGAGCGGAGAAGGGTCGGCAGGGCCGTTCTTCGGTCACCCGTGAAGAGCCACGCGGGAGTCCGAGGTGTTCATGGAGCCTCTCCGACTGAACCCTGGACATGGAGGGAAAAAAACATGAACCCCCCCCCGTGTTTTGGTCAAGGACAGTCGTCTTCCTTTCGGGTCCGGCTTTTTTTGAATGTTATTTTTTTTGTTGTCCCATGCTATAGAGTGAGTCTATGTCGATTGCTTCTTTTTCAGCTGAAGGACGATCGCCGCACATCTTGTGGCAACCCTCGAACCGCGAGGCCGCCGCACTGCGAGTGTCACTACATCACAGCACAGTACTTCCCGTAGCCTGGCGGAGTGGGGATGTTCCCTTTCTGCTTCCGGCACGGAACATCAGTGTGATCCCCAGGTAGAAGGAAACTGCAAAGCCTGGAAAGCAAGATTGAATAGAATCATATATAATCCAATATGCTAGCTGGAAGAAATACCTGCTGCTACCTTTTCTGAGGCACGGTATCCCACGATTCCATCTCTTGAGAGAGCCACTAGTGCACTCTAAGTTCAGCTGAACGATCACTCACCAATCGATGAAGATCTGAACACAAACACAAGGCAGCGCTATAGCTGGAGCCTGAAGTATTGACATGGATCCTGTTCCTCCACTGTGGGACACCAGCCATCCATGGCTTTCTCTCAGCATCTGGTCTCTCACCCCGCCGGCTCCTCCTCCAATGATCCAGGCCTCCCGCTGTGTAGTAGGGATTCTGGCAGCAAAACCCGCGGCCAAGCCGACAGTGGGGTCGTTTGGGTCGGGTTGCATCGGCGACGACTGCGAATCAGCCGCTGTGTTGAACTGTGGAAACTCAAAGCTATCTGGATGGTAACACATCCGCACGTGAGACAGTTCTGCTGACGAGTTGATGAACTATCAAAGTTGTAAAACTAAATCATTAAAAGTGTAACAACCTATGCTTCTTCGGTAATTATATACGGCAACTCTAACCTCGTGTGTCTCTCTAGGAAGGTTTGCATGAAATCCGAAGACACCTTTATTTTCTTCCACTTCCCCAATGCACAGGAACCAGATTGGTTCTTCAACCATCTTCAACCAGGATCACTGGAAGGCCAAGTGGCCAACCTCATCATGTCCCCTGTCAAGAACTTGTGAGGCAGAATGGATTCTGCCCGCGCCCTTCGAACGCATGACACAGCTCTTCTCGTGATGCCACCACTGCAAGTCAGGGGACAAACACAACATGTTTTAAAGAACCACCAGTATCTGGAGGGTATAAGAGGGTTGCGACTCAGCCAAACACAATTGTGGAAACGCCCACATTGTGGAAACGCCCATCTAGAGCTTGTGTTTTGAGCTCTCGTGAGGCCATACCTGACTTCCTCCATCCCCTGGAACAAAGGTAACAACCTCCATTGCAACTGTTCATGCTCCGTGAGAAAAAAAAGTCCCAAAAAGCTGTAAGCTGAACCAGCGATACCAACAAAACTTTAAACAACTAGGATGTGGCACATTGTGGCACACCTCCACATCCCCTCTCCAAGAGCCACACCCAAATGCCATTCTGGTCGTAGAAGCCTTCCTCAGTGGCGAGGAAATTTCCGCGGCGATGTTGGCCGCCGAGCGCGGGACGGTCACGACAGTCGGGTGGCTTGGGTTTCCTGACCTCATAGGAATGCCATGCTATAGAGATCGTTTGTCACCGTGGCCAGCAGTCCTGAAGACCTCTAATTAGTCTATGGCCATGCTGGATTTCTATGGCCTTCTGCCTTCTGGGTCCTTTTTCGGCATGGCCAGCAGTCCCGGGCCTTCAGTTTCTGCCCAGTTGGACGTTGCAGCTGTTCATCACGTTGCTAAACCTTGCTTAGAAACACCAGGAAATGGATGGTCATCAAGGTCTAGAAGAGACACAACTTTGCGCCCATGAAGATCGTATACCCCGGCCTTGTGCGGGAAGACATACAGTACCTTGAAAAGGTGTTCATTTTGGGAAGGGCAGACATCACTGTGCTTGAGTTGTCCAGCTCAACTTGCCAAGGCTGTTGGGCTTTTGAACACAAGTTATGAGGAAACACACATCGTTCAAGCGATTCCAGTTGATTCTAACCTGGTGTATTTGGACCTCTTGACACGATCACAGCTGAGCATCGTAGCACTTGTGCTCGTTCTCATCCCACCAGCCAACGATGTCCTGCTGCGAGATCTTGTACTTCTTGTTGACACCTCAGCAGAGGGAGCACTATGCATGGCCAGTTTGATCCACTTCCACATACCTGGACCTTCAAACAGGTGTCCAATGGAGGGTCCCTAGGTAGTGGGCTGGGGCTTCCAGCCAGGTGACAGCCCTTGAAGGTGCTGGTATAGAACATTGTGAAACACTTCAATTATATATATATATATAGAGAGAGAGAAATGGTCCTCCATCACCTTCCAACAAACCGTCAAGTCCCACCGTCGGGACACCACTAGCTTGGGTCAAAAATGAACCAGCAACAGCAACTCGACTCATTCAATGATGTCATCCCCCAAACACGACCTGCCTGGGACTGCCATCGTTGCCGATCAGTTGGGGTGGTTGATTTCAGGTGACCAGTTTGGGGTGGCATTGGTTCTTCCAGCCAAAAACGGATGGAGTGTGTCTGGGTCCCATCCACCCCTCGCGGCCGAGCCACAAGCTTGCTCTTGCGGAAGCCTGAACGCCCCCCCGGTTCGACGGATGTTCACCCAGCCGGGCCCCGCGCAACGGCTTGCGAACGGTTGGGAAACACAGGTCAGTGGGGTTTGTTGAGGTATACACTCTTGGGAGCACGGACCAATGATGTCCTTTTGGGAATAATAGAGGGATCGGTTTGGTACCATATACCCATTGGTTGTACGCTTGGGGGTATCCCTTCTATTTACCAACCAACCAATGTTGAAAGGCCATTGGTTGGAACACGGACACCGGTTCGTGGAGTTCACCAGCTGTTTTGGTCTCGCAGGAAGGACTTCAGGGTCGATCCGATTTTTCGGGGGCCATTTTCCCATCCCATCCACGGCCAGGCCTAGCCGATTGTTCGATGAACGGGCGGGTTTTGTAAATCGATTGAACGAAGGAAGAACTGCGAAAAAAAAAAAAAACATGGTCTCAATGGTTCATGTGGAGAGTCTTCTATAAAGATTGGCGGTTCACCAGGGTTTCCACCTTCACAATACATAAATGTCCATAAGGCGAGTGACGGTCCTTCCTGTGCCAAAGAGTTGCACAAACTTTGACCCACTTGCAATGAGGCGTCAACAGCTGACTGCCTTTGGGTATGCAAATCCCTGGCCAGTGGCAGGGGCGGGGCCCAAAAAAGCACCGCGCTGGTCTTCGGACGGCTTCTTGTCCAAAACCAAACTTTTGGAGGCAGTTGAATCCCAAAAATTTCACTACTTCAATGAATGCTTCTCAGTTGAAGGAAATCATCCTGCACCTGGAATACCCAACACGCTCTAAATAGTGGGATCAGTGACAATCCCCATTCTTGGATAGTTTTCTGCACTTCTTCCTTCGGAATAGTAGCTAAAGCACGCACACCCGTCTGACGCATGTTTTATCCACTGTTTCGACCGAGTCGCCACTTCTCCCGCTCGTGCTTCCGCTGTGCATGCAATCGAATGCCCTCCTGAAGGACTTAGAGATCGGATGTGAAGGGATGAAGCCCAAGCTACGTTACTAAAAGATGGTCTGTGAAGGGTTCAGGGTACAACACATTCTAGAGTCACTTAGGCCACTTAGGCTCCAAAAGGCACAAGCCCTTTGTGCCAGACTTGTGGGGCACACCCGCAGCGAGACACCTTGAAGTCAGATGGATGGGTGGGTTGCTGCAAAGCAAGCGCAGCAAGAATGTCAGAAAGACTGTCAAAAGGTATGCCAGTACAAATGTGAGACAAAGTGTCAGAAGATATGCCAGACAGAATGTCAGAAACAATGTGAGTCACAAAGAATGTCAGAAGATATGCCAGAGCGAATGCCACAAAAGCCTCAACCACCAGCTCCGGACGGCAGTGTTTCCCGCCGGACCTCAACCGCCAGTTCCGGACGGCAGTGTTCCCCGCTGGACCTCAACCGCCAGTTGGAAGATATTCCAGATAGAACGCCACGAAGAATGACAGAAGATATGCCAGATAGAATGTCAGAAGATATGCCAGAAAGACCGTCAGAACAATGTCAGAAGATATGCCAGAAAGAATGCCAGATAGAATGTCAATACATGCCGAACAAAAATGTTTGATTGAAATGTCATGGTGGGAATCACTCGAAGTGAAGTACTTTGTTTTTTGGGGGGTCAAGTCACAATCTAAGACTCTAAGAGGTGCCGCACTCCATGAACCATGAACCTCCATGTTTGCCCCTTCCTGGGAATCACTGAGGCTCCAGGCAGGCGTGCATCGGTCCTCAAAACGACAGAAGCACCGGGGGGGCTTCACACGCAAAACATCTGGTTCAAATGAACACAACACACACTTGCTCATTGTCGAACGTATGACACACACACACACACACTTGTGATGCATCACGTCACTTGTCATGGTTGTGGACGTGAAGACCCCCTTGCAAGGTATAGCAAGTGGTGTTCGCCTGGCGCCCTCAAAAAACATGGAACAATGAACGGGTCCGAAGCAGGTCACGCTTTTCCTTCGTGGATGCAACAAAACTCACTCAGAGCGCCAAGTGACTTCCAAGATCTCTGCGGCGGGCTTCGTGAAGTAACTCTTGCTGGGGCCCTGCAGGATGACGTTTTGCCTGGCAATGGCGGCTGACCACCATCGATGGCTCCATGTGGTGGGGACCTCCAGATCTGCAGGCACCAGTTTCCAGCAAAGAACAACTCCCCAGAACTCGTTCTTCGGGTCCTCTCAGAGAGTTTGATCGACAACCTGGACTTTCCGAACTGGGAGAACAATCGACTGCGTTTTATGGTTAGTTGTGTCGTTTGGTTTGTTTTGCGGATGTTTGTTTTTTTTTGAGGGCTTTTTGCATGCATTTTGATGCATTTTGCACTAATTAACTGCGTCATACTGGGTCAATGACCAAAACTACCAGATTTGTTTGGTCGTTTGGAAGATCCAGGAAGAAAAGGAATCAATTGTGCAGTGGCAGGTGACGGGTGAGGAAACACCCGAGCACCTTTGGGGTTCCCTCATGTTGAGGCAAAGTCCAGGGCTGTTCGATGAAAAAGCTTCATTCCAGCAGATCGGACGAAACTTCTGCGGCAACAAGAAAGTGGACAAGCCGCAAAGTGTCTGCAAATCGATTGGACTTGGACATACATACACCATACACCCAAATGTTCCACGTAGGTAAACATATACGTTCTCTTTACTACCAAACGCACCCCCATGTGTGGAGCATCTAGGATATATCTGACGCATAGTGTGCCCAATCCTCATATCCCATCATGCTGGGATAAATCTAGGGTAAACCACCATAGTACTCCTGACAATCTTAGGAGTTCCACCTGGCAAGAGCCACACAAACGAAGGATGTCCGGACCTTTCAGTATGACCCCCAACCAATGGGATCAGTTTTCGCTAACTTTCAAGGTGACTCCTGGATGTGTGTTTTGTGCTTTGGACTATTTGCTGGGTAAGCGGTGATCAAACAAAAGTGGACGCTTGGATAAGAAAAAGGCTCTGGGGTGCACCAACATAGAAACACATAAACAACACGACACCAGTTGAATCATCACATGTTTGGACCCTGAGATCATCAGTTGATCCCACTCTCTTTGGTGAAATCGCTGGTTTCGCCCGAAACCGACCTGGCCTGAGGATATCTCTCACCTTGCCTTAGCAAGGATGTTCAGTGTGTTTTGCTTGCCTTGCACGGCCTAGAAATGGATAGAGTGAAATTCTTGAAGGGCTTTATTTATCGGCTCAGTGGCAATGAAATCAGCTGCTAGTCTACCAAGACAACATTTTCGCCTACTGAAAGGGGGTGACTTGACCTGATGGCAAAAGAAAAGAGACCTTAGACAGTTTGACCCACAGTGATGAGTGATATCAGTACTAGTTGGTATTGAAATTGGGAGACCTCCCAGTTTGACCCCCTGGACGAGGGAAAATAGACCCAAACCCATTGGGCCAGGGGGTTCCCGGATCTAAACCACACACCCATGTTTAAAAATCATCTCCCCCTTATTCCCCTCATTCCACATATCCTTGATATGTGTCATGACTTTCTTCACGTCTGGTAATTTTTCCTCTTCACGTCATCGCTGAGTGACGAACACCGCGAGGCATTGGTAAAGCATTAGAGATGTTGGAGGCGCTTGCCAGCTAGTTGTTCTGAACAACATGATACTAACATGTTTAGATCTCATATGGCCCATATCCGTTTATATCTCATATGGCCCATATCCCCCCCCCCATCATGATCTCTTTGTTGTGGAATCGTGGTCTGGACATGTCCACCCCTCTTTCATCCCGAGCTTCGTGTCTTTGCAAATGAAACCAGCCACATCCAGCCCCGTCCGGCTGGCCGAGGAGCTGTTGGTATTGAGGCAGTCCAAGCCCAAGTCCTCCATGCCTTTGGGATCTCGTTCCACGGCTGCCGCAAAGGCCCAAACCTGGGAAGGACTGACTAAGGACTTCAGGCGAACCAGCATGAGGGGGGAACTCAGAAGTGAAGAAACAGAATCACCACTAGAAGTGTATCAGATCTGGAGGATTGCGGGCTATCTGCTAGGAGTTCTGACAGGGAACCCAGCAGACTGCAGGAGCTTCTAATATCTTCCAATATAAACTTGCCAACGGCAAACTGTCCACATGCACATTGCCCATGTTGCCCTCCTCTCTGTGTATTGCACTTGGTGCAGGAGAACCATTCCCTGAAAACGAAACCTACTCCAGCTATCAGCTATCAAATAATTCCTGCCTACATTGACCCCTGAAATCAACCAACCCGCTGGGTACATCTTCCTGCCACACCTTGCCTGGCCGCCATAAGGCGCAATTTTCTGCACGAAGAACGATGCGTTTCCTCGACCTGGTCGTGTTTCTGTCTCTAAAGGCATTGAACGTTCGCGGCCCAACCGAACTGAGTGGTGAACTAAAATGCTTGACCTTGCACACATCAACCAAGGCTTGGAAGCCAAAAAGTGACCGACTGGGTTCAAGCACTTGAAGTGACGTGCACAAAGGTTCGGGCCCCCCAAATCCAGAAGTAGAACCGTGGATCCTTCCCAAGGCTCCCCACGGGCAAGCACCAGTGCCGCGCTGCTCGTCCTTCGGTGTAGCCGGACACACCGGCCTCGGCCCAGGAGTCCCGACCGTGATCTTTGTAGGGACAAAGAAAGCACGACTTCGAAAAGAGGAGGAACATGCTTTTTTCATGAAAGATGCACAAGCTGAGAAGCCGAGGTTCCTTGAACCACCACAGTGTTCTGCGCGATTCGGTTCAACTATCAGGCTGATATTCTAAAACACCTGATTAATACTCTTTGACACGCTTGGTGATCCCGAAAAAAAGCTTCAACTTGGGACTCGAGGTTTCGCTCATTCCCGCTCATTCCCCTTCGGACACCGCAGCTTGAGGGTCACACGATGTCGAGGCCATCCTCGAATTTGGCCATTTCCCGAAAGGTTGGGCCTGAGGTGGCCAACATCGACACACTGATTCGATCCCTATTTACCTGGAGTCTCAGTTGGTATCTGGGAAGATGAGTACAAGTACCATCAAGTAGTTGTTATTTTTTATGGGGTCATTCATGTCATGTCCGACAATGTTCCATTTTCGATGGTACTTTGAGGGTCCAGGTACATGTAATTGAACCCGTCTTGGAGCTTCTGGGTGGCCCAAACTGGTTGGCTTTTATCAGATCGAAGTGATCCTCATTTGAACCTCCGAGTGTTTCGGTTCCAGCGAAGCCGATGACGAAGCCACTGATGGAACCTCACACCTCGGACCTCTTGATCTGTAGAAAAAAACGAAAAGCAGCGAATGGAGTGGCCAAAGCGGCAAACACTTGGTATCAACAAGGCTCAAAAGGCTTGGACAAACCCTCCCAATCCCGGCCCCAAATGGGACTAAACCAAAAAGATCCAGAAAGGATTTCTTAGGACAGCATGTTCTTCGAGAAACCACTGCCACTGGAAGTCCATGTCGTCTTGCGCACGTCTGATGATTTCTAGGTGGTTAGCCGTTGGATCTATAGTTACTTTCTACATACCATATTGAGAAGCCATGTTTCCAAAAGGAATCTGTGACCAGCTGAGAGCCAAAGCTTGAGAGTGAAGAGATCAGTCAAACACCCATGGGGTGAAGTCTTGCATTCATCTATGTTCACTCTACACCCAAAAAGAAGCCTCCAAAATTCAATGTCATATGTCTCAAGCCACATCATGTCTCATGTTGTTGGTGGACCAGGTCCAGAATTGTATAATCATACTGGATCAACTGTTCAGAAACCTATTTCAAATAGTAGCCAACAGTGTAGGATGAGGATCACCGTTCACGCGGCGGAAATGGCGCGCGGATCGCCGGAGTCAAGGCGCTGAGCATCACACAAACGCCCTGCCAGCGCTGCGAATGGCCAGGTGGAAAGGTGTGTTCTTCGAACTGCACTAGGAACAAGTGCATCGCTTCTAGTAACAAGTGCCTTACTAGTAACAAGGACGCTAGTAGTAGCAAGAAGCTACTAGTAGCGGCTCATTGTCCAAAGGTAGCGAACGACCCAAGTAACTTCTCAGATTTTCTCAGTATGTACGCCATGGTAGACACTAGATACTTGGAGCCCTGCAGGATCTGTTTTTTCCACAAGCATCACGTCAACCGCCACCCACCAAACCCTTTGGCTTCCAAAATGTCTCGGTCATTTCCCCGTCATTTCCCGGGGTCAAGAGGTCTCCCAGCCGGGTCCCGTCCTGTTGATGCACATCTCTCATGCTGTAGCTGCAGAATCCACTGCCATCCCAGCCCATGGGACTGTCCAGCTGACCTCGCTGTGGGTCACCAGGAGACCGCGTCCCGGAAGGGCGACTTACATGCTTTTGGGGGCTCCAGGCTCCAGGTTTTGAACCATCCCCATTTGTGGACCCAAACGAAGATCGCGTGGACCTTCGTTTAGGGTCGACAACAGCAGGAACACGGACAGCACTGACGACAGCACTGACAGGTCGACAGCACTGCTCAGCACTTTGTGAAAGTGGTGAAGCTGGTCTTTTTGGTCGAAACGCTTCGGAGTTCGTAACAACACTGAGGCTCGCCTCGGCATACCTCGTGTCAACAGTGTTCAGTCAAGAGACATTGGCCAGCTCACAGCTCATCAGGTCACTTGTAGAACTTCCAGGTAACATTTGGTCACTGAAAGAGGCACACAACTCGAAGAAACTTTCTGGTCCCTTCTGCTTGAGTCAATCGCCGTGTGTTTCATCCCGATACCGGTGCATCACCAGAGGTCATACTATCTCTCAACACTCCGGACTGTCACTGAGGAGTGGCATTTACCCACATATCCATTACATATCCCACATTGGAGTGGTTTATGAAATAACAATCAGTACTAGTACAGTCTATCCGTGCGTCCGATCTAAGCTCCTGCAGGTCATTGCCATACCCGGTGGCGCTGCCCCATCCAATCCAAGAAGCTTCTGCACATCCCCTGAGCACCGCATCGGTCGTCGCACCACGAGGTGGGAGAATCCAAGAAGCTGCATCCACGGATGCCATTGGACGCATCGGCTCTTTTAATTTGGCCATCCCACTTTCAATGAGTAGGCCACTTTCTGATCGTTTCTTCACATGAACCGCTTCGCACCACTTCGCAGCGGCTGAGGGCAGTGCCAGTGGCTGGCCAAGGAGGTTGAGATCCTCAGGGATCGTTTCAGTTTGGGATTGCGCGGATAATTGATTGCACAGAGGGCCCCTGTCATGTGGCAGTGTTTCAGAGAGAAACCAGTAAATAATACTGAAAGCTTATTGCTCATAGAGTTGTACAGGTTTCTGAACCGGGTATTTGTTGCTATGCTGCTATGCTGATCACCGGAGACCCCATCTGGAAAAGATCCCGCATTGGGTGAAAAAAGCATCTCGGATCATACAGGATCTATACTGAATCTGGGATTTGACATGGGCTGTGTATCGAAAAGGGAGACCGACCCCTGTTCGACCCCTGGAAGAAGGAAATAGACCAAAACACCAATTTTAAATACACTCCCACTTGGCAATGGCATCACATGGCAACATGCGGATGTTGATGCGGCAACAAATGAGACCGAAGTCGAAAGCCCCGATGTGACGATGGTGATTCCTTAGCCTTGCTCTCCAACACACCGACGGTCAAACACAAAACAGCCATGCAGCAGTTGGATGGGTTGGCACAGCATGAAGGCTGATGGGCCTCGGCCACATGCAAACTCCGTGCTTGTAAAGTAGTACATGGGTTGCTGTGCTTGGAAGTACTGTAGGTCCTCTGTGAGAGATGTACCTCCTGCACCACCACAGTGAGCCGTTTTCGCAACCGTGCTGTTGGGCTATTTGGTCGGGTCTGACCAAATGTAAGAGAATCAGCTACTTTCACAAAGCATCATACCTTGCAACTCTAAGAGGCGCAATCACCAAGTCTGACCACTTGAGGAGATCGAACTAGAATCTCCCTATTGTGGATGCAGCCCTCCCTATTGTGCCGAAGATGGAGCAATCACCACTTGTCCAGAATCCGCAATCACCACTTTGGAGCCCTCCCTATATTCTGCCGAACTCGTGCGCATGTAGCACTCCTCTCTCCCACTCTGTTCACAGTGTTCTCGCCTGGAAATGGATGGCGACTGCGCATGCCACTCCTCCTCCTCGGGTAGCTGGTCCGAGAAGACCTGCAATCCTCAAGTTGCAGTGAAGGAGGATGGGCGGCTGGGGTTCAGAAATCCAACATGGGGTGGATACAGGAATGCATCTGCACGTGCTAAAACGTCAAGTGTCTCTCCGTAGCTGGCCATGTCAAACTTCAGACTTGTCATGCTTTAGAAGTACAACGCTGCACAAATCAATACGCATTGAACAATCGGTCTTTACATTTGAAGTGCTGATCTGTCTCTGCGACTGGGAGATCCGTCTCCGAATCCTTGCTTACTCCTCCCTTCCCCCCGGCACTTTCCCAAGCTTGTTTCCTCACCTCGTGCCATGGAGACTCGCTCTCCCGATTCCGCGTGGATTCCGGTGAGGTGGGTGTAATCCGAAGTCATGGGGGTCTCTATTTTTCGTCGAAAAAGAACTCTTACTGGCTGTCGATTGCATGTTGTTCACACATCTGCCAGGGTCATCCCAAAAATGCAATCGAGCTGAATCCTTGTGGCTGATGGGAAAACTCACAGGGGGAATTTCCTGTGATTCTATGCCGTGAAGATTAGGAGAAGTGGAGGTATTTGCGTTCTATGCACAAACCTGTGATCAAATGTTCTTGTCTGGCAAGACGTGGCTCATTTCAAACGAATTGTATGGATTGTTAGCCATGGTTCATTGGGATTTGGCAGGAGTGCTCCCATCAAGAGTCTTGGTAGGTTCCGTATTCCAATCGCGCAATGTCTCAGCTGATCAGTTAAGCGCCAGGCTCGAGCCAAGTGCTGCATTTCTGCATCCCTCCAAGCAACAGCCATTTATAACCATTCATAACGCATCCTCCACAAAATAGGTAGATGGTGGACCCATAAATAACCTATCCCTGTACGGCTCCAACATGTTCCAACCACATCAATGTTGGATCCCTAGTGTATACACCGTACATCAAAGGTTCCCATCTTCCGAGCTCCAAACATACTCGGATTCCACCGAGTCCAAGATCGCCTGGCCCAATCGCGCTGGAGCAAGGCTCTAGGTCGTTGGACACATGGAGCAAAGCGTCTTCAAAGGAAGTGTTGGGGATCAGTATGGATCAGTGAGGACATCGGCGAGGCCCTGAAAACGACCTTTTCTCTGTCTGGAACCAAACAATTCGACCGTGTGAAAGACTACGTTCACCTCCTCTTCAGTTGAAAGCCAAGATCCAAAATGACATATATATGGACAAAATAGTGAGTCAATTCCATTCCCTTTCTCTAAACTAGTCATCATTGTTTACCGACTCGTACAAACGATGGGACAGACCCAAAGATGGTCGATTGTTGAAGGAAGAAAAAACAGCGGCACCACATGAAACCCAACCCTCAAGTGATCAAACATGTCTGTCCGATGGAGGTGCAGGACTTCTCCAGTCGAAACGATTCCAGGTTTCTCTATTTTAGGATGTCGACTTTCAAGAATTTCTGCATTATTTGCATAAAGCCCCAAAAATTGTGGGCTGCGGGTGAGGTAATACTATTGTGGATTTGGAAATGGCGTCAAATAAGTTGTATCCTCAATTATCCCAAACCACCCACTTCTCCACCAATACAATTCAATCGATTCAATATGAATTGAAAGGGAATGGTTGGAATGGTCAGCACAATCGCAGCGAATTGCCAAGGAGTTTTTATCGCTGCAAGAGTCCACAATAGTCCCTAGAAAAGGTGACCAGGGAGCTTTTACGTATTTGGGACGGATGATCAACGATAGAGGAAACAAGTTGCAGGCCAGTGGGGTACAACCCGGGACAACCATACCCTATGGGCGCTACAGGTCCGATCCAGGTCCAAAAAGCTATAGTCTTGAAAACCTCATTATTGAGTAGTTTTGGGATTTTGTTGAATCAACTCCAGTAAAATTGAGGTCCAACGGACCTCCATTTAGAACCAGTTCACGAACAGCCGTTCTCGTGGTCCCGTTCGACGGACATGTTGGTTCTCCACGTGCCAGCCTTGATGTCGTCCGCACTGGGGCTCTCTTTGCCCGCCAGGGCCTTGATGCTTCAGATGCTTCAGGGCGCCAAAGATTCAGATGCTTCAGAGCTACTCATGGCTTAGTGAGTGGGCTCAATAGGTGGCTTTAGACCAGTCAGTGAGTGGAATGCACCAAGCTCACACGAGACCACTCACATGTTCCGCGCTCTCGTTCGTTCCACCAAAAGCACCGTCGTCACCGACCGGGATCTCGGGTGCCGCCACAGTTGGTGGAACGACCTGAGATCCTCACCGCCATCAGGTATGCGGCCACGTATTTCATCCCCATTCCTCGGCTTCGAAACCGGATGGAGCGAAGGAGGGGAGGGCCCTGCTTAAGGGACTGGACGCAAAGACTTCATAGAACCGAGAAAACATGATACCAGGGCACCACAAGCACCCTAAGAGGCGTCTAGCCCCACGAAGCCCCTTAGAGGATAAGTGGGGTGTCCATCAACCACTCCTTAGTGGGCCATGGTATAGGCCTACATTGACGGTGTGTCAACCACCTAATGTATAGGTATATATATATATATGGCAGGCATTGGCAGGCTGTGTCTGGGGTATGAGAGTCACTCAGCGATGGACATGGGACTTTCTTGCCTCTCGACCGCAGCTGGTACCTATAGCAGTGCTTTCCTTTTGCAACTCACAGAAACTGCCGCTGAGTCTGCACACTGGTGACAAAATTATCCAGAAAACACAACCCTTCAATTCCTTCAATACAGGAAAACGTGTTGATCCGCTCTTCTTGAAGCTGCCTTCCACTGGAACCCAAAATGACACAACACCGAACAGGGTTTGGATATTCTATTTTGAAACTGGAAGGAATCGATTCCTTCCTCGTCACACTGCGGGAAAACGTCTGAGGCTAGCGCTGGTCCTCTGGAATGTCTGGTGCTGGTCCTGAGACATCCAAATCCAAGTTCAAAAGTGATAACTGATTATATGGGCTGTGGGTCAAAACCGGGGGTTGAAACGAACAGAACAAGCTACTAAGCAGGTCAAGCTACCATCGTTTAGGCTCCCCGAAGTGCTTCTTTTATGGTTTTTGAATGTGTATATTAAATATAGGAGACCTCCCAGTTCGACCCCCTTGAAGAAGGGAATTAGACCAGTCTACCCATGGGGCCAGGGAATCTCCCCCCCCAAAAAGCTCAAGCATGGAGGCAAATCACCGAGTCTCACCCCCAAAATGGCAAAGTGAAACACATGATGAGACCAGCCAACCTTCAAATACAGTACCCATCCAAAAAATCAAAGGTCTCCTTTTCTTGTGGCCACATCCATCTACTCAAAACAAAATGGACCTGCTGGATCTCTACTCCAGGTACGGACTCAAGGACCCCCCCAAAGGTGTCCGGCCAAAAGAGTTCCATCCCGACGAATTTCATGGATCACATGGTAGGAGACTCTTATACTGTATATATATATATATATAATTATTGTATATGTATACGATCTTCATTCATTGTTACCCCTCAATTCGACCTCCCAACCGAGCTCGGCGGCTCGCCCGATCGGACCGTCCTCGGGGACGGTCGATGCGGCGCTGGTTCCGCTGTTGGCACCGCAAAGGTTGGAAGCGCATGGAGCCAGGAAGCGAAGAGGACCGACGTGGAGGGCAGTGGAGAGACCGAAAAAGCCCAAGAAGTGAGTAAACACAACTGCGCAACTACTGCACAGAAGTGGGCACTCCACTCAGAAGTGAGTTGAATCGAAGTGGTTCTGAGTAGGGACTGGATGCACGACAGTGGTTGAACAAGACCTCCGACATTGATGGTTCTCGAACCTCAATTTAACGATGCTAGAGGTGCTCGACGTTGTTCTAGTAAACTTAAACGTCAAGAGTTTGCTTCTCTGTATATGGAATATTTCCCTACATTATCCGCTACATTGGGATGATTTAAAGATGTTTTGAGGGTCAATGTAGGTAAATCTTCCAGTCCCATGGATGGCACTGGGGAAGGTGACCTACCCTCAATCCAACAAATCCTGGAAGTGGATGGCCATGGATGACCTGGCTGGTTGGAAGACGCGTTTCCCTTTTCCCACGGAGTCGGCCACGGTCGATGACTGGGAGGGCCGTTCTATTCAATTGGCATCCTTTGCCAAACTTAAGAAACCTCGTACACTTGAGCACTCGGAACACCATCGTTCCACTCAGACTGCTGTATAGTTCAACACACAACTTCACCCACAAAACGACGTCCCTCCCGGTGACGAAATCCAAACAGGCCACGTGGACGGGCACCAGTGCCGAGTTGATCCTCTGCTGGGCGTAGTCCCCGGGAAGGTCCACCTGAGGCGTTCAGCTTCAAGACGAGGGCGTCACACAGCTCGGGGTGGTGCGGCTCGTCCCATCCAGTGAGGATGTGACAGGGGCACCCCTAACCTCCATTAAGCCATGGATCGCCCTTTCCGAACTGCTGCTACAGGTCAGTTGGACCTCACTTTGCTGGACTTGATCATACAAAAACACTACTCAAGGATGCGTCAAAGACCAGGACTGGACTTGTAGGGATGGATCATTTCCAAGACCAAAGACAAACGTGCGCACAGATTTTGTTGGACTGTCCCATATTTGAGAAAAACATGGCCATGAATCTACTTGATCACGATCACAAAGGTGTCGCATTCTTCCGAAAAATGCCATCCGGTGCAAAAACCGGCGCCGAAACGCTCTCCGATCAGTCGAAATTGACAAATCCTCCCTGTGAGCTGGTGTAATCTTCCCCAGTGACTGCTGGGGGAGGGCAGCGGTGACGAAACCATTGCCCCGCCAACAGGTGAGTGTGTGTGCTTCTGACTGACTTAGGGGTGTATAACAGAACAAGTCCCTGGCATCCTAGCAAAGGTCCTTACTGAACACGATGAACAAAAAAGTTTGCGTGTTTTGGTCAACATGAATGTTTCATTCACCTTGACTGGTCCACATGTTTCATTCACTCTGACTGCTTGTTACCTATTAAGCTCAGTAGTCACCCAAATAGACCCATACCATTGAATTTGAGTCTTGAAATTTTCAGATGACCTAACATACTCATTTTCCTACACCATTGAATTTGAGTCTATTCCTATGTCCAAATAGACCTACCCATTTTCAGATGCTATGTTTTCTAGTAGACCACCCGCCCAGTGCCTTGGGCTCCAAAATCGCGTGCATGGGGGCGGTCATCTCCTTCGGCTGCAGCTTCCGTAACTGGCGCGTTCAGCATGCGACGTGTGCGGGAAGCGGGGCGCGGAGTGGTGTCAAACTGGACAAAAATCGATCCATTTTATCCAACCACCCGATCATGGACGGTGGACGGCTTTTCCAAAAGGGATCAATGTAGGCCGCTTTTTCCAATCCAACGGAGGGCTTTTCCCAGGGCCCCCTATGCCAGGGTGGTCAATACACACCCATTCACCTCTAAAGGGACTTTCTTCTTTGAGGTTTCTGGGTGGCTTGGCAGGCCAGAGGACCAACCCAGGGACACGTGCGCACGCCGGTTTCGACCGGTCTCTGCAGGTTTTTGGAGGGACCGACCGGACCAAGGGACCAGAAGAATACCAAGAAAAGCAGGGAAAACAGGTTTTTTGTTGATGCTTATTGTTACTACTAGTAAGGCACTTGTTACTAGAAGCGATGCACTTGTTCCTAGTATGCTTATTGTAACTTTTCTTGATGCCTATCATTTTTTGAGGCTGTCCTCTTCTTTTGATACCTATATATCCGGCTCCATACGGGTGTCAGGAGCCGGCAACGCATTCCTCTTAGCACTCGGTCTCCACCTCTTAGATGAAACACGCAACCTGAATTTGCGAAGATTCATGGGCCCACTTCAAGTGGAAGACTTGGCAAACAAACAAACAAACAAAAATCTCCACACAAATGCACACAGTGTGACACCCTCATGACCTGATGCTTTTGCATGGTTTTGCTCTTCTTTGTCAGCTCCACCAAAGCTGTGATGAACGGGAACGGCGAAAAGCTCGTCAACATGCAAGCCTGGTAGGTCTGGTGTGTAATAGCCCCAGTTATAAAGGGAAGGGGTGTTCATTAACCACCCCTTAGGAGGCGCTCGGTCTGGAGGTAGATAGAACCGAAGAGCCGAGGACGCGAAACCGCCTCCAGCGCCGCCGAGAACTCCGCCAGGAAGCTGCCGATGTAGCCCAGGCCTGGCGAAGGAAGCGTGTGAAAAGGCCCAGCAGTTGCCCATGGATCCACTGCCATCCTCTGAGAAGGTTGGAGACACTGCTAGTTATGAAGGTGCCGGGTCAGGAGGGTGGTACGACTGGGTCTCTATGGGAAGTGAAAGAGGGCATGAGTGTGCTCTCACGTTCTTTTTTTTCGAGGGATTGAAACATGGTCTGACTGGGTGACCCAAAGAGGAACTTCCTTTACTTGGGTGGTGCCAAATACATGTGTAGTCTTATGTGTATATTATTGTATATTTAGAATTATATATATATAATATTAAACTATATTATAGTCTTTGGACTTCTAAAGGGAAATAAGAGTTGAGTTTAAAAACCTCCTGAACAAAAAAAACACGGCTGGTCGGGCTAGAACTGGATGGGGAGGGCTGCATCATGCGTGAACTGGATGATCATGGGCATTCCTTCTGGGATTATAGTTGGGGTAATTAATAGTCTAATAGTTCATCCAGTTCCATCCTGTTCTGGATCCAAAAGCAGAACGGATGATCATGCGTATCCCCATGCTTTGGGCACCACTAGTTTTGGCTAAGCCGAGGATGTCGTTGCATCGGCTTGTGGTGGCCGGCTCGCGATGTGATTTGGACGTACGTCCTCACAAGGTGATGACTGATCCCTTGCCCCCATGACCCTACCCAAGTAGCTTCTCAGGGAGGGAGTTGCAGCCCTTGTGGTGAACAAGTAGAGCTGAAAACACACCTTTTGATCAGCTCTGGAGAACTCTGCCCAAAGCCCCACAAAGGGACCACCAAAAGGGGGATCCTAAAAAGGGCAAAATCTCAAAAGGACCCTTGTTAGCAGCCTAGTTCCCAACTTGTGGGGTTCCGATTTCGGATGGTTCTTCGAACGTAGTTGGATGTCATGGGATGTCCATGGACTCCACTCTTCCGTCGGCTTCACAACCAAGCTGGCTTGTGGGGAGGAACATGGAACCAAAAGTCCTCCGTGTCTAGTTAGAAGTACTAGGAGCGATCGGACGCTACAAACGGGGCTCCTGGCCTTACTACGAACGGAGCGATCGGACGCTACAAACGGGGCTGCCTAGTCGACAGAGTCTCTGAGTCACTGCGGTCTTGGGGCGGTCTTGGCTGACCTCTGGCTCACCTCTCGTCAGAGACCCCCGGTCTAAATCGTGGCGGAGGCGCTCTTGACCTGCGCAGGTGTCGAGCAGGCCACGAGATGGTCCAATAGAAACATGAGTCATCATGAGTCGTCATGAGTCAAGAGCCAGCCCCGACAACCTGCGGAATAAAGGCTTCCATACGCTGGATTCACGGCATCAGTGATATCAGCGTGTGGAGATGGCCCGAGCATGAAAAAAAAGGACAGCAAAACCGGCAAAACAATGGTTACAAGCCTAAGAACCAAGAACCCTCAAAGGTGAAGGTTTTCAGGGTCCAAACATGTCCAAGCCCTGCTATGCAGGGTCAAAACCCTCCATAGGAGGGTACAATGATGGGTGGGGAAGTGAGTTTGTGAGTCTGAACCTTTAGTCGATCACAATCTCTCAGACGAACGCAAAAAGCTCCATAAGAAAACAAACAAACATCTGCAGAGTTGCGGAGAATCCGCGACAAATAAAGCATCAAGTCTGGATGAATGAATCCAGTTCACCCCAAATCAACATGCTATGAGATTCTTCCAGATACATCGCCCCAGATCCGGCATTGTGTTTGGTGCGCCAGCCGCTTGGGCCTGTCCGCTCCGTACGGCGCCGCCACGAAGCTTCACGGCGACCTTGCCCACACCCAGCACCTGAGGAGGACGTCGGACTGGTGGTGCACTGGTCAGATGGTCCGGCTGGTTGGAGGTCCCTTTTGGAAACATCCGACTTGGGGAACAGAACGCTTGGCCTCGAAAACAGTGAACCAAAAGAGGGGTTCAAGCAGTTTTACAGGTGTGTATATATATATATATGTGGTAGGGACCTTTGGGGTTCATTTCGCTCGTGATAGAATGTGTACCCTTGACGAACCTTCCCAGCTGCTCACATCCTGAAATCGAATAGGATTATGTATAAACTACCTGCTATAATATTTGTGCTCCTTCATTGGTATAAAGATTGATCATATTAACATTATCAATCATCAATTTGCAAATAGTGTGAAAAATTGATCATAAACATCTTGTTCCTATCCTTTTCCAGAAGATTAATATCTAAAAACATATGTGGCTGTTCAGTGGCTATTTCATAAAGTTTATATAAGACCTGCTTACTTTCTTGGATATTGTTTCTTTTCTTCTAGGTATTGCTGATAGTTCTTTTTGAAACAGTTCTATTTCTTTAAAGTTGCTGACCTTGTAGCAGAATAGGTGTGTGGCATTAACTCTTATCAGTGTGGTCAGTGCATTAAATTTGTGAACAGATGTTATAACACTAATACCATTGTGTCTACCTCTTACATAAAGGGAATCAAATATGTTTGAATATCTTGCTATTTTGGGATCATCTGCTATATCATCCAAGACTATTAGGATTGTTTTTTATTTATGTTTTTTTACTGTATTCAGTTATTCTATGTTGTGTTTCAATGACTTTCATTAAATCTTCACTGTGAAAGTCTTCAAACAAAACCTGCTCTTTACCAGTGTTCACTTTCATTTCTTCCTTTATGTATTTCTTGACTGGCAACCAGATGCTATCAACATTTATTGAAGGTGACCAGATATACACCCTTGAAAAACTTCCTTGTAGGTGTCCATATTCATGTTTGCTAGTAGCACTGATTTGCTACTACCAGACGGACCGGTTATGATTGATCTAAAGGGCACTTTAGAGGCAACAGCATATTTTGATTGAGTGAATTCATAATTGATTTCTTTGATAGGTTGAATATGTGGTGCGGTGTTATTATTCATCTATTAATAAAAATACATAGAAAACATTATTAAATATTAGCAGATCTCCTATGGACAGAGTGCGGTAGGTGAGGCTACGCTAATCCGCATAAGTCGGTAATTAGTTTGCTTTTCAGCAATGGATTTTTTGCCCTTACAGTTGAATTCGTTTTTAGTGTTCTCCCAAGCACTACATAATTAGATGGTGTTAAAGCATTATCTAATTATAGTTATATATTATGACGCTATCTGAACATGATGCTTATATAACAGGAAGAGATGATATGGAAAAAAATGATAGTGCTAAATATCCAGTTGTTAAAGATAATAAACTTAAGCAGTGTTGTAAATACTCACTGGAAATGTCAAAATTGATAATTACTTATCTAAAATGTAATATTATACATGCCACCAAAAAAGACAAAAAAACAACAAAGATGAATAAAACACAAATCCCCGAAGAGTTTGAACTAGCAGATGAAGAACCAACAACAATAAAACTAGATGAAGAACAAAAACTAACAAGCAAATTCATTACCTTTGACTGTCCTTTATGCCAGGGAAAACTACAACTGAGAATGAAATTGAAATCAACACTAAAGGCAAAAAGTGTAAGTGTAATCCATATAGCTTTAAAATCAGCAAGAGTGATAAGATAAGACTATGAAAGTTTCAAACGATGATGGTGGATCTATTACTTTAGATAATACTGACAAAATGGATGAGCTGATAAAGAAAATGAACAGATATAATAATCGTCTTAAATTGATCTTACAGTTGTTAAAAACCATTGATGAAAAGACTAATGAGAAAAAATGATTTAAGGAAAATGGAGAAGCATCTGAAAAGAAAAGCATAGGTAGACCAGTAGGGGACTTTGAAACCAAAAGGAAGCAGTATTTAGAAATGTTGAACTCAAAAATAATAAAACAACCTAAAGAGACCACCATACAATGTTACAAAATTGATTATGATGAAGACACTGAAACATACTCATGATAATATATTTTCTATGACAACATATTATTATGAAATTATAACAATTATACAGGTTCACACTTTGATGGCACACAGGAATCGAGACAATACATGGCATATATGCACTTTTTGATGAAACACATCGAGGATCTGAAAGGGCCATGTGTGCCATCATAGTGGTCAGTTGATGCTTGGGGGGATCGGCATTGTAATCTACTAGAGCCGTTTGGCTGGTATGCCATCTTATTGTTTGTTGCAGGCCTTAAGGGTGTTGTACTCTGTTTGCTGGTCTCTCTCTCTCTCTCCCTCTCTCTCTCTCTCTGTCGACGCTTTCCAGTTCTCCCACACCAGAAACTCAGTTTCCGCAAAAAACCTTTTCCATCCAGCAGCCCCAAGAGTGTCATGCACTGTAGGTGTCCTGTTTGTATAGTTTCTTTCCTTTGCTCCTTCTCTTGGACTTCATTCCATTTGCTGGATTCTAGTATGAGACTAGCTCGCTCTCACTCTCACTCTCTGTAACTCCCTCTCTCTCTCTCTTTGTGTGTAGTGTGCCATCTTAGCGTTCCTATGTTCAATTCATTTCATTCTTCTTCCCTTCCTCACTCCCTGCCTCTTCTTTCCCTTTTGCTTTGTGCCCTGCTCTCGCAGCGGACCTACCATTGTTGTATATAATGGTCCTCTCCATTCGGTATGCTGTTCCTGCGTTAGTGCATATCATTTCCTCACGTGCCATCTTAACGTTCCTATGTTCAATGCATACCACTCTTTCCTCGCATCCTTTCAACTGCCTTTATCCTTGCCGTTCTATTTAGTATTCTTTTCATGCCCTTTAGCCTGTTTGGACATACCTCAATTACTTGCCAGGGGTTCCAGGACGTCCTTAGTTATGTTAGTTCCTCTCTCTCTCTTTCTCTCTCCCACCGCGGCTCCCTGAACAAAGGCTTAACCAAGATCAAATAAGGTAGCCTGTGCAGCAGGCGCCTTATCTCATCTTATATACGTATATATATATTATATGTGTGTTTTTTTGGGGGTGTCCTTTCCTGTCTGTATAGTTTCTTTCCTTTGTTCCTTCTCTTGGACTTCATTCCATTTGCTGGATTCTAGTATGAGACTAGCTCACTCTCACTCTCACTCTCTCACTCTCTGTGGTGTACCATCTTAGCGTTCCTATGTTCAATTCATTTCATTCTCCTCCCTTCCTCACTCCCTGCCTCTTCTTTCCCTTTTGCTTTGTGCCCTGCTCTCGCAGCGGACCTACCATTGTTGTATATAATGGTCCTCTCCTCTCAGTATGCTGTTCCTGTGTTAGTGCATGTCATTTCCTCATTCCCTTCCTCCCCCTCCCTCCCTCTCTCCCTGCTTGCCTTCCTCCCTCTCTTTTACTTTTCTTTTGTGAATGCAACCCCAGCACTCTCAAAGAACCCCGCTCTCACAGCGGCCCTGCCATTGCTTCAGTGTATTGGTATGTCATTTGAGTGTTCCTATTGTCAAAGCTCAATTTTGCGCTGAAATCTTTAATCTTTGATGGCATATTTCAACCATTTTACTTGTGCCATCATTTCGTGAACCCCTATATTTTCAGGCACAGGTAGTGTTGGAAGAATTGTTAAAGAACTTGGTTATACTATTATATCACTTGATCTTAAAAATGCTAGTATCAATGAGGATATTTTGAAATTTGATTATAATAAATTTGACAACGACTTTGATGTTACTTGGTCATCCCCGCCTTGCACTGAATACATCATAGCAAAACAAACAGGCACTAGAAAAATTGATGAAGCAAATGAAACAGTGAAGAAAGCTATTGACATAATAAACTATTTTGATCCAAATGTTTTCGTTGAAAACCCCCCAGACCGGACTTTTGAAGGAGCAAGAGTTTATGAAAAACTTCGTTTTTTGATGTTGATTATTGTAAAGATGGAATGGCATACAGAAAACGCACCAGACTTTGGACAAATATAAAAACTTGGACACCTAAACCATTATGTAAAAAGAACTGCGTACAAATGGAAGGGAATAGGCATAGGGAAACAGCACAAAGGGCACCTAGCAATAGGAAGGAAACATGGCCTGAAAACTTGAAAACTATACATTGTTTAATCAGAAGGAATTATACATAATCCCAGAAGAGTTGATCAGATAAATATTTATATAATGCTATAAACTAGATATTTACTATTCTAATTTCTTCTATGAGAGACCAATGGGGGATGTTCACCTGACCAATACTTAAAGGGATAGTAGCAATAGGTACTAAGGAGATGAAAGGTGATAAGTTTGAGAATGTGTATTGTCAGGTGTGTGAGTGCAATGTGAGGAAAAGTGGATGGGGGAAGCATAAGAAAACAAATACGCATATTGAGAATGCTCAGGGTGGAGGTGAGGAAGTGGAGAAGAGAAGGTGTGGACAGTGTGGATGTAATAAGGAATTGGGAATGTTTAATGAAAAGAATGCGACTTGTAATGTGTGCTTAGACAGATGGAAAAGGTGGGTGGGGAGGAATGTTGAGAAGAAGAAGGAGATTGATAGAGCTTGGAGAGAGGAGAATAGGGAGAAGAAAAACTAATATGATCGGGAATATAGTTTGATTGAGATGTGGTGTGAGGTATGTGCATGCAAGGTGAGAAAATGTAAGTGGAGAAGACATATTGAGAGTAGGAAGCATAGGATGGGTGGGGAGTGGGGATGATGGAAAAGATGGTGTGGGGGGAGATGGGGGAAGGGTGGTCAGGTGAACATCCCCCCTTGGTCTTCCCCTACTAACATATCTGAAAATGGAGAGAATATCGGACTCGCTCAATAGGATTACAGGATCACATCTTCTTCCGTGTTTCAACACCAGTAGAGGCCCCGATCCTTCCAATCATTCATGTGATCCATAGAAACGCATTCAAATCGCATGTTTAACTGTTGTGTTTGGCCCGAACTCCCCCACAACTGCGTCAGGCAACATCTATTTGATCGAGGGTCTTGTGGAAACTACTGATTTCTGCACTTATACAGTAATAGAGCTATATTGGACATAAACCCTTTTTTCATAAAAATATTTTAAAAAGTACAAAACAATAATACAATTCCATTTGATAAACTGATTTTGTTTACACTATTTAATTTACAAATGCTTTTTGCAAAGTAAAAAAACTAAATTCAATTCTATTTAATAGAGTGACTCAGTGGCCTCCGGCTACTATTTAAAAAAAAAATAAATAAAAACTATCTATTTTTTTACTTATATAAATTGATCGACTTTACAAATGCCTTTGGTATTTTTATTTCTCAATAGAATTTTATTACAATTCTATTTAATAGAGTGACTCAGTGGCCTGCGGCTATTTAAAAAGTTTGAAAAACATATTTTTTTTGTACAAAAGCCTTTTGTAAAGTAAACATAGATAATTTGTAAAAATAAATCAAAATCAATTCATTTCTTTAAATTTACAAATGCCTTTTGTAAATAAACAAAAACAATACAATTCCATTAAATAGAGTGACTCAGTGGCATCCGGCTATTTAAAAAATTAATAAATTAAAA
>CAXAMN010000669.1:1047801-1241532 GCA_963970005.1 Durusdinium trenchii
ATATATATATATGGCAACACTTTGTGGGATGGAATCCAACGGATCCAAGGTGGTCCAAGTACACCGTCAATGCGATGAACAAGTTTAGTCCCTTCAAGGCTCGGCCCTCGCAGGCCTCCTGCATAACCAAGCTCTCTCCGGACTACCAAATCCATTGCATGTGCTGAGCCAAGGAAAGGCTGTTGCAAACTTTCCTTGGGAAAACCAACGAGGTGAGATCACTGGCCTAAGAATACACATTAAGTCATGAGTTGGTGGATAAACACTCTGGCCAACCGATTTAAGAGTAGCGGCTGGAAAACCTTGCTGAATGAGAGAAAATATCCAAAACTAAACACAAGATTGAGCGACGCTATACACACACCACTTATAAAAATGCAAATAAACAAACAAAAACATTGAACACTGATCCAAGTTGGCCCAATCCAAAACAAACAAAAACAATGCAAAAACACAAACATATGTTATCTCTTTTGTTGTCACTCGAGTCACCATGCCAACGTTCGGCGGTTAATTACAGTTAATTAAACAGATTCTGACCCACGTTTTCCAGAACTCATACCCATTGCCAAATGTAGTAAGCTCGAAATCGCTCGAAATAATGTGCTGCACCACATGCAATAGATTGCAATAGTGACATCTAAATCCACGCAAATATTATCATTGAATTGCACTTCCAGCTCCCCTACTTTTACACCTACGAAACGGAGGATTCCGTATCTACAACCCAACACAAACCAAAACGATCCCAAATGTGGGGTAGATGCGTCGGACGTCGGTCCGTGGCCGAACCGACGCTGGGACAATCCCACTCTCTGCGAGGCGGCAATGCGCGGCTGGCGGTCCAACCTCGCAGTGGGGCGGATGAAAAATACAGAATTCAAAGGTCGCTATTTGAGACTCGCTTTGTTGAGCAAACCTCCAATTATTGAGATCCTTTTTTTGATCGTTATCCCAACCACCCAGGGAACTGGAGTAGTTGCATTACATTGACCAATATTGTAAATAAGACATGGAGTGTCTGGGATTTTTTGGGGTCTCAAACAGTACTACCTCCTCAGAATGTATTTAGACTCCAAACTCCAAGAAATTCCAAAAGAATTCCCCAAAGGTTGTTGCAACACGAGGATGTTGGTCAGTTGGTTGCCTGGCTGGTTGGTGCATGTTACCGCGTTCATGGTGTATTTCGGTCATTCTGCCAGCGATCCTCTCCCACATCCGAAAAGAAGCAGGGCCACGTCCGAAAAGAAGGTAGCAACAACCCCCCCCCTGGCCCTGGCCCACCTTCTTTTCGGATGTGGGACAGGAACCCTATAGGGTTCATTGATGCTGAGAAGTTACGGTTTAACAACTCCGGTGTCACGACTCCGGTGCCTACCAGTGGCTGGCCACTCGCCACCAACGGCTCGGGCCCCGGACAACAGCAAACATTGGCTGAAGCCATCCGCCGGCGCCTCAGAGACCAGGCCATTTGGCACCGGTGCGTGCGCGCGTTTGTTCTAAGCGGTTGAGCAACCACCGAGTTTAGGGGCAGGCTGCACACGCCCGCATGAAGCAGGATATTTTGACGATTATATATAATAACCAAATGGGTACATAGCATTGAAGCTTCACGATTCGGGTTTGACGGGGCCACAAAAGTGGATCACGTTGACTTCTGGATTCCGCCGCCCTTGACCTGCACCGCTTTGGGGGTTCAGCTCGCGCATCATGTCGGAGGATGCTGTGGCCCCAGTTGTTGAACCACCTGGGGCTGCGGCAGACCCACTACCTGCGTCGCAAGCCGCTAGAGATGTTTTAAAAGCTCAAGGAGTCTACGAAGCAGATTCGCAAAGAGGCAGGTCGTAGTCATCTACATGACTTCTTGCGGCTGTTTTCTCATTCGCCAGGTTCGTTGCAGATCTCGGCTCATGAACAAGGCATCGGGTCTAAGCACAGGCGACCTAGCCTGGCTTTTGGCTCGTCGCGCAAGCCCGGAGTGAGTCAACTGCGAGGAGGCAACTTGGAGCAGAATCTTCTACGAAATGCAAGCGCTAGAGCTGCAAGTCCGTAATGGCCTTTGAACCAGCTCTGACAGCTCATGTGCCTTTGACAGTGTCGCGAAAAACCAAACCTCGAACATGTTTCTTAGACAAGATGCATTTGAAAACACGCGCAGGCCGCTTGCTGGGCCTGTCAGTTGGAAGAGACCAGGGTGCAATGTCAGATATGGCCCAGATCCATGTGCTTGTTTGGTAATATTGTCAAAGGACTTTTTTGGTAAATGATAGAGGCAGGAAGCAATTCTGTTTCAACCTAAATCGTAGAGGCACAAAGGCCAAGTCCTAGAGGCACAGAGCCGAATACTGTTAACAATCTCAAGTAAACACAGTGAAATATCTTATTCTTTTTTTGCTTTGTTTCTGATTAATTACTTGGCCACTCTTGTCGAGGACACAGGTTTGGACCGACACCAACTTCTTGGTATTTGGTGTCAGGGCATCCTGCTTGGGATTGGCACCCCCTTGTCACGAATGCCAGGCGAGCACTCAACCATGCCTGCTCTTACTTCATCTCGGAGCTTCTGGATCTCAGCACTGCGCCTAAAGGCCCTCAGTTCCTCAAGGTCAGAGTTGGACAAAACACTTTTGCTCACTTTTTCTCCTTTTTGGAACCCATTTTCTTCTTTTTTTTGTCCGAGGAAGAGCTGGAGTCGGAAGAGTCACTGGAAGAAGACTTGCGGCGCATCTTCTCCTTTTTGGACCGTTTCCGTCTTGTCCTGCTCACTGGTTTCCACACGAACAACAAGCTCACGCTCTTGTCCACCGTAAGCGCGGTTGTCCCAGGACTCTTGCTGATTCCAACGGCCCCATTTGCTGCTTGAGGCGCTGCCTTTCCCCTAGTTGTTGCCCCACTGTTGAGGTCTGCCACACCAACCATGGGAACAAGCGAGGAGGAAAAGCAAAAGGAACAGCGGGCGCCTAGTCATGGCCAAAACTGTTGCCCACGGGCACCTACTCAGAAGAGCCAAGACTTAGCAGGCACCAGGCTACAACAACAGGGCCGGCTGTGGGCAACCATGTGCCGGACGGACAAGGAATTAGCGCTCGTGGAAATATCAGCGCAAGTGGTTTCAAAATGAGACTCTTCCCTTCATGCATTGCCGGCACCAGCAAAACAAACAGCGTCTCCCTCTTTCTGCAGGCCAGCAAAAAGTGCAGACCACCGAGACAGCCCACACTTATCGCGCACATATTTTGCAGACATGCCCGGCGTCGCAGTTGTGGCCCCTGCCTGTATATTTTAACTTTCGAGTCTCTCTTTGGATTCCCTGAAAACCTTTCGAGTTTCTTTTGGAAGAAACAAACCTGTAGCAGGACCTCTCACCGCTCACCTACATAGCTTTGGTAACTGTCATGCAGACTGTTGGTTCAAAAGAAAACGGATCCAGAATGGTTTTACATCATCATGAGAGGGGTGTTATCAATCAACAGTCTACATGACTCGACCCATTTGGCCGCTAATTTGATCCAACTACGCCGGCCGCAGCGGTCGAGTCAAGGGATGGTTGGTTCAATTGTTCAGAAAAGACATGGTTAAGGAACAAATCACACATTAGAAGAGCATGATTACAGTAAGTAAAACAACTTTATCCAAAGAAAACAACACGTGTGAAAGAAGAATCCGGGTGTTTTGTCGGAATGTTGATCTCTTTGTACATCACCCCAATGAAGCAAACCCCTCCCGGCTCGAGCGGTCAGATGGACTTACAACTCACAATTCCAAAGAAGTAAGCTTGAAGGGATCCCTAGATAGGAACACATCAGGATGTCAAACATGTCAAATGATCAATCTACCTATATTATATCTACTTGCTTGTCTGTACTGCTGCAAGTGCCACTGGGGCACTACATGTCAGGTGGGGTGACTAACCGATCTGCCTAAGAGAGACCGACATGAGCACCGAATTTAAGATGGTTCATATCATATCACTTCACACATATTCACGCATAATCATGTCACACATGCACAAAAACTGGATCTTTAAGGCAGACTGGGAGAGACTGTGCCCGGCGGGTGATTCCAGTACCTAAGGGCTGCACGTTCTCGAGCAGCAGCTCATCTCCACAGGCTGTGCCATAACCGCTGAAGCTGGCGCGGGCCTCGAGCGGCTCCGAAGTTAGGTTCGGCTCCACAGTGGTAGAGATGGTTTATGGTTGATGGTTCCGGGGTAGATCTGGGAGCACCATGGAGCACCCAAATCTGGTAGAACGTCCCTTCCACTGCAAAGCAGACTTGCGAGCGACCATTCGCACCTACGCCACCCCTTGCTGATCGTAGCTAACATAGCCTACCATCATCCCTCGCGCTGGCTGGTGGGAATCCCGACAGAAGCCATCCATTTATGAGGTATGAGGTGAGTGTCCAAACATCATGTCTTTACTATGTGGGGATGGCAATACTAGGGGTTAGCATTGTTTCTCTATACATCTCACAGACACTCTATGGCACTCGAAGATAACTGTAACTAACCTACACTGACCCTTAAAACATGTTTGAAACCACGTAGTAGGCAAATGTTCCATAGGATTGCTTGGCTTTAGATGTATGTACAAAAACTTGCACGCGCACGCACGCTGATGTTTGTCCCCAGTTGCTATCGGCTATCACTCGGATAGGTTTGGGGGTTCCTTCATTCGGCTTACATGGTGGATGCATAAGCCTAGGCTTCCAACCACTAAAGAACTCTTGTTGAAAAAAAGTACACTACAAAACTCGGTCACCCTCTCTTTAATGGTCTTGGAAGACTAGGGATATCTAGGAATCATACAACTACACCTGGAACAGCCCTCCGGCACTCACGGCCTGTATGGCCTAGTGGCGGCCATGACACATGGCCTAGTGGCGTCGAAAGCCGGGTTCGATGCCGCCAACTCGTAGCGACGAAAGGTTAAGCCCTTGCCACAGGCTCATTGTCAGTAAGGAACTATAAGGAACTCATACTGGAACTCACATATTTGGCAAAAAAAGGTAAGCCAGGTGGAGAAGCTCGATCCGTCTAATCCTCTCATCCTCATCCTCACTAGTGTTTGTTTGAAAAACACGACGCGCCCAGGCGTCCAATGCCCAAGGGACCCAAGCCCTGGGGTCCAGGGCCTCTTTGAACATGTACCAGAACTCTGCCAGGAGGTTATTCCCGATGACCTCGCACCTTATGAGAGGAAAAGGAGGTGAAGATATGTGTTGAGTGGCGTGAAGTTATATGATATATATATATATATGATCATTGCAGCCATTGCAGCCCTCGACCATGGGATGTCAACCACTCCTTTGGTTTTGGGCATCCAGCTGGCTCAGACGAATTCGGTCACGAAACACGTCTCAACTGGGTCTGAAACACATTTGAAACACGATGCCCCAGACACAAAATCAATCGAACCCTGTGATCTCAACCCTACTCAACCGAGTCCATCGCCATACGGATCAATCTTGCGATCATAAACAACCTCCTGGACCGAACGGGCCAGAAGCTATGTCCAGGCGAGTGGCCATTGTTTCAGGGAGGAGAACTCCAAAGGGACCTGAACGGGAGGCGCCCAGCTTCCACCGAGCACCGGATCTCCAAAGAGTCGGCTTGAGGGCAGCAAAACCACATCTGGTCACCTGTGTCACTGTTTTTTTGTTTCCAGATGCTTGGAGAACCGAACATGTGTTAAAATGGAGGCAACATGCGACGAGGGACCCTGGGACCCTTGGGCAAGGGAAGTGTTAAAATGTGCAAAGTCTCAGTGCTAGGTCATCTACTCAACTGTCATGAGAGAGTTTGCATGACCTCCAAGTGCTCTTGGCGTGGTGGAGGGCGTCCGAAAATCTGATTCGCACCATGTTTACATGCGAAGTCAAGCCTCGACGACCCATCTCAGCATGTATTATCTCAGCAGGGATCCGGTGGACAGCGTCCGGAATTCCAACCCGTTCGACTTAGACTGCATGTTCCCCAGAAATGACATGAGCCCAAGGGTCAAGGGTTCCAGAAGACTTCTTCGTCACGAAGATTCCTCTCGGCATTGGGTTCAGTGTCTCAATTAGGCATGTTCAAGTGGGGACGGCCACCTCCACGATTTGTCCACTCAAAAACGTTTTGTCCGAGTGAGGGTGACGTCATATATCAATGCAGTGCTCTTTTCCGGATGAGGGTGTAAAGTGACTATTTCCTGATCATTCATCTTTACGATGCAGTGCTGCGGTAGTTCTAGCTGACTAACCGGTCAATCCAAACACCTTTTCTGGCGCTCAGTTTCAGCCACAAGCTAGGGCATCAGGTGCAGCAAAACACCCTAGCTGGGTGTTTGTGCACTGCCCCGCATGCCCATCCCTGCCTGTACTAGCTGCCTTGAGGATGGATGTAGAAAAGGCCTCATGACACGCGACATCTCATCCGACAAATGGTTCTGCAAGTGGTGGCCTTCCTGCAAAAAGGACAATGGAATTAGCATCTACAAGGGCCTCCTTGATGTAAACATTCTCACTCCTCAGGGATTGACTCTACTTATATAGCTCTACTGACTCCCAACCTCTCTTCAATTTCCAAAGGCAAGAAGTGACTTGGAAGAACATCCACAGCTTCTCCCGAGCCGCATCGATTTCGGGACGGTGCAGCTCTGAGCGCCGTACGCCGTGGGATCCTCTGGCAGAGCGGCCTAATGGAGGAAGACGCAGTGGTAATCCAATATCATGGAGTGCTTGGGGCCAATTTCGGAGGATCATCATGTAGAGTTCCATCATACAGTAACAACAGTTGGCGTGCAACATGTTAGTTTGGCTCCATGAATCTCCATGATAGTTTGATTACACGGACTGTGGAACATTTGGTTCTTGCTGAAGGGGGTAGAGAAAAAGGAGAACAACAAGAACCAGGCTTTGTGTGACGACTTCCTTAACCAATGTTCTTGGAGGTTCTTCCCACACATCGAGTGCATGGCGGCTAAGGAACTACATTTCATTTGAATCCTTCTGTTGATTTTCTGTTTTTGCGTCGGGGCTGTGGCTTCAGTCACGAGAAATGAATGAGAGTCTGATCTTCAGGTGGAGTGCTTCGAAGGTACTGCAGATCGTCTCACATCAACTGCGTCGTCGTGTTGCGATCCCAGCTGCACACAACGAATATCACCGGAGTTCTAACACTTGCTCTTTCCTTGAACCTGGCAACAACGACACTTACCGTGTTTTCAGAGTAATTAAATGGCACAATCACAAGAAAGTTGGTGCATATGGACCGATAAAAAAAAGAAGAAAACACACACACCCTTTGTGCATGATTGCGCCATCTACTCTGAAACCACTGTAGAGAACCATCGGATCCGTCTGACAAGGGGATTGGGTCTCGTCCTCAGACGGTAGGTGGTTGGAGGTTGCGCGGATTGCTACAAGCGAAACGGTGGCATAGGACAACCAATGAGAGTCATGGTCAAGGACTAGTGTTTCTCTCTCTCTCTCTCTTTCTCTCTCTCGCTCTCTCTGCCTCTCTTTCTCCAGGGCGGACTGTACACTGTGGCATCCAACTCAATCTTGAAAGTTCTGAGGACCATGAGACAACAACTTATTCTAGTTCATAGATTCCAGTCGTTATGCATGACCTACACGTACCACTTAAATCATTATTATGCAGGCCATATTTGTGCCGCGATGGGGTGTCTGAGCACTGAGCATGCCCTGGGTCTATCTTGTTGGACGAAGTGATTCACTGCGGAATCCACGCGCGGAAGTCCCAAAAGCATGTTGCATGGGGAAGAAAACATACAATCACACAGAATATTGAATTCCATCTCAATTCCAAGATTCACCAAAATAACCTGGAGGGAAGGACTTGATATCCACTTGATCATTGAAGTTCTGAAGGCCATTGGCCTCTCACAGGTGGCGCACGTCGTTCCGGAACATGGGGCACCAAGCCGGACTGCGGCTGGGACCCGCCCATGGGGCACCTGAGCAGTGAAGGACAAACAACAGAACATGGCCAGAAACCTGGAAAAAAACACCACGCCCCAGCAGTGCAACTTGATGTACATGTTGTGGTGTTTCGCATAGTGTAGTGCAAACTCAGTAGAGGATGTGCAAGTGGACAACAAGGTTACGTTTCGTCTAGATATAACTACCAAAACCTGTGTGTCTTCTCCCCCACACCGATGGGTGAATTTTGTTCTGCGGCCCGCAATACGTTGGACATCTACACGTACCACGGCCAAAACTCCTCAATTGTGGGGGATTCTCATCTTAGCTTTATCAAAACCCGATTGGGGGTTGCACAAAAATTACCACAAAATTGAATGACCATGAATAATTATCCCCTCTACATCCACTACAACCCACTATGCGGACCATGGCACGCCTAGCCACAAACATTCATGTCACCTTTGGGTCCTTCTGCGAAAGCGCGGAGGAACCGCGCAGGCGAAATTGGGCTCTTTTCTCGAAACTGAAAAAGGGCTGCGGTAGCTCAGGCTCAAGCCCCTAGGTCTTTACAAACAACTGTACATGTGAAACATCACGTATCACTGCATGGAGATTTACACCCCCCTTAAAGGCTAGGGGCGGTCACCCGGCGGTGCTACCCGCTCGGGCAACCGTGTGCCTGCGCCCTGGCGGGGCTCCCCGCTCAAGATTCAGCGGAGGTTCCCGCACGGGCCTTCGATGCCCCATTGGCATGATCTGCTGTCTCCGGCAGTATTGGCATACAGGCATATGCCATGTAGTGCGCCGTGCCAACTCTGGACAATCCAAGAGGAGGTGAATCTCTCGCCAGGGAATTTGGCATACTAGGTGGATGCGTTCCAGATGGAGCCAAAAATTCCCGATGGGATGGCGATCATAGCAGGTCTGGCAGATCATTTCTTCATCGATCTCAGCCTCTGGGACATGTTGCAGGCCTTGACAGTTAGAGTACATGTGTGCTCTAGAACCGGTCGTTGTGAAGAACACGGATCGGTCATGGCGAAACGCCCTTTGCATTGGTGCTGGGGTATCGGCCGGGAGCCTTCTTTGCGATGCCCCCCCTTGGCGAAAAGGCGGGGTCGCCCGCTCTGAGCGCCCATGGTCTGGCTCTGGTTCTGGCGCAGGCTCTCGTGTAACCTGCGTGCGCCGTAGTCTGATGGCGTTGTACATGCACACCCAGACTACACAACCGAGCAGCACCATGATTCCTAAGATCCAAGGTAAACAGCTGCAACTTTCTGAGCCATCTTTGTGGCCTTTGACCCCGGTGATCTGACTGGCAGCAAGGGCGCCGCACAGTTTCACACTGGCCTTTGTCATTGGTGCCATTGTCTTCCACTGAGCTGGGGGATTTTGCTTCAGAGCTTTCACTGTTCCCTTCCGGGCTGCAGTTGCTCCTTCCACCTCGTGAACATTGACAAGGCCCAAAGAGGGCAGTGCCTCCTGCACCTCCGACCCGGTCTTGGGATGTTTCGTGAGGTAGTTGGAAGGATTCATATAGTGCCCTTGACTTTGCGGAGCTGAAGTCGCCCTGTCTGCACTGCCCCTTGTACGTAAAACTCGCACACGTCGAGGTGCCTGAGCTTGCTCCCAGGCCCAATCCTCTTGGCGGCAGTGATTCCGGTGCTCGAGTCACTCCACAAAAGTGGCACTTCGACGGGTAGCTGAAAATCGTCAGACGCCAAGCCTTTCAGAAAGATAGCTTCTCTAGCGGCGCGACTGATACCCCGCAGCTCTGCATCCGGTGAGGACGTGGCTGGAAGACCAGGCTGCGTTTGCGTGGAGGCGGTAATCACCGCACCCCCAAGATAACCCACATGGGCATCTGTGGATCGTCTGGTCTCTGGACATCCTGCCCAGTCACTGTCGCTGTACAACTCAAGGGCGAGGTGCTGATGGGCATCGCCGTCAAGCACGGTTGCTCGCACCAGATCTGGGTGGCTATTAAGATACCTACCCATGACCAAAGCATTTTCCCAATCGCACAGCCGCGGTTGCGCCATATGGCGAGCCAGCTCTTTGACTGCGTAGGCAATATCTCTTCTATCTGCCGAGAGATATATACCACTGCCCACAGCCGATCTGTACCGTTTGGCAAATTCATCGGCCAGTGGTTCGTTCTCATCCAAGTTGAGCTTACGCGATGGGACCGCCGATTTCTCCTTTGGCTGAATGTCCAGTGCGGTCAAGATGTTCTTTGCGTGCTTTGGATCTGGCGCGGTGAGGATCGCGCCCTCCAACCGGGTTTTCACACGTCCCAGCACTTCCACTGCTACCCCTTCGGCTTCAAGAGGTTTTCACAGTGCTTGGGCAGCTCCACGTCAATGAGTCGGTTCAAGGCGCTAGCCGGGCCTGAGCACCGAACATCATCAACGTGGTGGACCAAGGTCACTTTGCTGCTGCTGCAGTGGTATGTGCATGGATCGTGCTTGCCCCGAACAAAACAAAAGGTCGGCTTCATCTTCTCAACCAAGATCTCTTCGAGCTCGTCCCTGTACACTGAACCCGCCGTGCGACGACCATACAGGTTGCCGTCAAGGCGGAACATATAGGCCGGGAAGCTTTTTAATCTTCGAGCTACTTCGTGAGGCGGAAAGGTATCCCGCACCCATTCCTCAAATATTGGCCTCCATTCTTCTGGGGCTCGCATGTAGCAAGGATTGCCTTCTTGGGCGCCTCGGTCTCGACCAATGAGAAATGCGGCCACGATGTCAAAGGTCCTCGTAGCATGACTGTGGAACAGCGCCGACACTTCCAGGAGGCTATGTGACTCCGGCGTTGGCGTTGGAACAAACACACGCAACTGCTCTTCCTCGGCCTCGGAGTAGTTCCGCTTCACATCTGCACAAGTGAAGCGGCTCTTATAGACGCCCTCCTTGCATTTGTCGACCCACTTGAAATGGAAAATCTGGCTTCCGGGCGGCACATCCCTTTTATGGACAGGCTCAAAAGCTGAGCGTTGCCATAGCTTCCTGAGTTGCGCGAGCCGTGCCTCAGCCACTTGCATCGGATCCGAAATTGAATCCAACCAAGTGCAAACACTGGCCAACCTCTGCAAGGCATGGGGGTTTTGGCTTTCCTCGGCGTTGGCCCATGCCTCGATGGCCTGCCATGTCTCCTCAACTGCAATTTGGCCGACTCTAGGCTTCTTGGCGGGCGTTGCTTTAGCTTGCTTCGGCGGGCGAGCTTCCTCGGCGTCCGCTCCTGCCGCTGGACTCCTTTTTGGAGACAGCACGTCGCTGCCGCCAAGGCCGGTTGGCATCGCAGGGGTAGTTGGTAAGGCTGCCATGGCCGAGCTCCAACCAGGCCCTCGAACTGCCACAGGAGACGCTTCTTCCGCGTCTACCGCATCGTTGGCGGGAGGCATGTCATCCATGGGCTCTGGCTCATACAAAGGCGGCTCTTCAGGCAGGTCTTCAGCGAGCGCAACCCCTTCCACCTCCAAGGCATCAAGATCCACCCTGGATTTCGGACCGTCGGCCGCTAAAGCAGGGGGCGGCCCTGGGATCCGCGCTTCCTCTTCTGTATATGCGGCCGGCGCTGCAGGCATGGGCAATACCACAACCTGAGAAGTCTGTGGTGGTGAAGTCTGCACTCTGCGTCCCACCTTGGCTGCCAAGGTAGGCCGGTCACCTGCTTCAAGACGGATGCTTGTGTCTGGACGGCAGGCGGCAACCGGCGGACAGACCGCACAGTTAGCGCGCCTGCCTCAGACAGGATGATGTGAGTGTCATCGCGCTCGAGACGACCAACCCACACGCCCTTGATCCATCGTCTCTGGGTTTTGGTACCAGGGAGTGGGAGCCGTGCCATCACGGTTTCCCCGAACTGGCAGATGGGCGAGCAATAATCCACGCCGTTGACAATGCGGTACGGCGTGGCTCGGTCTCGAGTGCGTATTTGGTACCTTGCTGTCAGCCATGCTGCGTGTCGAACAAGCCATGGGAACACCACATGATTGATATCGACTAGGTTGGCCGGGTACCGCTTCTGGAGGTCCATCAGTATAGTACGGACAAGCCCGGCAAGGAAGGAGTGCTCCCCCTCCACTGCTCCTTGGCTCTGATGCGAGTATGGCGGGGCTTCCCGCACATGGACCTTGTGAGCGCCCATTCGCGCTTGGATGGCCCGCGCGACAGTCCGGATGGAGTTCTCCTGATCAACCTGGATGGTGACACGCTGGTGCCCCAAAGTGTTGAGGTAGAGTTCGACCGCATTGAGGACATATGCACCGTGTTCTGCCCCTTTGCGCGGCACCTGGATGCTTAGAGGCCATCCAGTGGCCTTGTCCACCAGGGTCAGAACTGTGACCAACACGGATTCATCCTCCACTGGGCTCTGGTGCGCGTTCCGCTGAAAGAACGTGTAGTCCACTTGCACAATGGTTTCGAGCGCACCGTCTCCTACATCTTCCATCCTCCGATGGTGTCCATGGCGGCCAGCGCCGCACACGCAAGCCTCACACCAAGGGGCGAAAGGCAGGTGGGTCAGCTCATGCCGCGCCACCTCTTCCGCGGTCGGATCTTTGGGATGAGAGAGCGTCGCGGGTTCAGGATCCACAGGATCCGCCTCTGCTTCAAGGTCGTGAGCGTCTTTCATGGCCTTTTCAGCCTCAGCCTCTCGCCGCGCATATTCGATCACGGCTTCGGCATCGGGGTCATCTACCACAGCAACTTTGGCAGCCATAGTTGCCGGCTGGAGCTGCTGATATGGCATGACGAATTGATTCCCCTCTCGGAAGAAATCAGCCTTTGTGCCATCACTCCACTCAATGTGGCACTTGGGTCCGAAAACCACTGACGCTCCAGCGTCCACCGCGCGGGTGACAGAGAGGATGTCATCGCTAATGCCATCCACCACCTGAAAGGTTACTGTGGCATCCTGCTGCGCCTCATGTCCGAGGCGAAGCTGCGAGGTCAGGCTGCCCTGCGTCCTCAGTGGCGTGTCGTCTACTGAATAAAGGGATTTCTTTGCCTTGCGATCCAAGCGGCCAGTGAACATACCCGGGCGGCAAACGGAGACGCACGCCCCAGTGTCAACCAAGAGAGATCCCATGCTTGGGCTGGATTTCCCCGCGCCAAGCTTCAGGATATGGCCATGGCCCGTTCCATCAGAGACATGGCGGACATTCTGCCGCTGTGTGCCCAAGGAAGCCGCAGTGGAAGCCTGCGACCCGGCCGGGACACCCATCTGGGAAACAGGGACATGGGTGGAGGCATCATCAAGCGCGTTGACAGCTCCTCCCTTGGGTTTCTGACCCTGAGCCTGGTTCTTCCCTTTGGCGCCCTGGCCTTTGGCATTGTACCAACACTGTTCGACCGTATGGCCTTGTCGCCAGCAGATCGGGCACCTGTCCTTCTCATCCTTTTCCTTTTTCTTGTCCTTGCCCTTTCCTGCGTCTTTCCCTTTGGGGTTCTTTCCACCTTTTCCTTTTCCAGGTCCACCTTTGTTGGCATCCTTTCCTTTATTGCCCTTATCTCCTACTTTTCCGATGTCCATTGCATCGGGGTCTCGCTCAGACCGTTTTGGCGGGCCGGCGTAAGAGCCAGTGGGGGTCCACACCCGCTTGGCCTGTAAGTAAGAGACTACCACGGCACGCACCTGCTGATAGGTCGTGAGCGTTGCGGCGTGGATAGCCAGGTGCTGCCGGAGGGCAGCGGGGGATTCTGTAAGGGCCCGCTGATCCTCCTCAGAGATCCCTTTTTCCGCTCCATATTCGGCGGCATATCGATGCACATCGTTTTCCCATTCCTGGAGCGCAGAACTAAACTCTGCCTCCTTTGTTGGGAACTTAGGGGCCAGCAAGGCACGGCGCCATACCAACCCCTTCGTCGCCTGTTCAGGGTGAAACTCACGCCACAAAAGGCGCCACAGCTCAAACCCATCCTGATGCGTGACACTCCTGGCGAGTTTTACCGCGCAGGGAGAGTCCTGCAACCAGGACGTGAGCATGCCGAAGAGTTTGATAGATAGAGCACGGTGTTCCGCTGACTCCACCTCTGAAGCTGCGGATTCAGATGCTTTCTTAGCTTCTTCGAGGTATTTGGGGTAGAGTGGGTCTATGAGAGCCAAATATGTTTCCACCTGAAACACAAAACGTTCCCAGTCCGGCGCTCCTTTTTCACTCAAGTTCCGCGGCGGCTTGATTGCTTGCTTCACCAAGTCATTGCCTTTTAGCATAACTGGTGTGTCTGATGATGGGGCGGCTTGCGCCGCACTCCTCTGTTGTTGCAATTCTGTCCGCAGACTTGCCACCGTGGCATCAAGCTCAGCTTGACGCGCTTGAGCTGCGCGCAGAGCTGTAACGAGATGCTGCTGCGTCGCGTCGCTCCTTTGAAGCGCGGCCCTCAGTTCGGCCACTTCCTGTATAACCTGTTGTTGCTGCTGCTGATCCGCCATGAGGGCTGAGACTCTCCTGGATGGCTTGGATCAGTTCCTCAGCCTGCTCAAACAACTGATAAATGGATGGGGTATCCTCCTCCACCTCACTTGCCTCTGACACGGCTGGCTCACCGACCTGTTGGGTGGCGGTCGCAGTGCTCAGGGCGGTGCTGCCCGCTCCTGGGGCAGCTTTGGGCACACCCTCGACAGCAGACGGCTGCTGTTCCAAGGGTAGCTCGGTTTCAGGGGAGTGCTTGGTTTCACTCTCCTCTTGTTTGGTCACCGGGGCGGGGCACTGTCCGCGCTCCTCGTTGACCTTGGCCGGAAGTGTCTCCGGCTGTTCCACGGCCGGCTCGGCCGCGACTGGTTCCGGTGAGTGCACCGGACACGGCTCAGTCCAGTCGGGCTTGTCAGTCCCTGAGCTGGATGAGCTGGTGGAAGGGGGCGAAGAAGGTGAGGTAACCTCAACAATCACTTCCTCAAACTCTTCCGCCTCAGCTGGTGTCCGCTGGGCGGCCGCAAGGCGACGGGCCTTGCCTCGTTCAACCCGAAGAGCTTGCTTCTCCGGATTGCGCGCGCCGCGGTGGTTCCGCGGTCGGCGCTTGGGAATGGGTCGCTCTGTGGCGGCGGCCTTTCCCTGGCCTTGGGTTTTGCTTTTGCCTTTTCCTTGACCCTTTGTCGGGTAAGGCTGTGAGCGGTGAGCGCGGCTGCTCTCACCCCACTCACTTGGTCCCTCTGTGCGAGAGAGGGATGTGTGACTCCTCCAAGGAGTCTGGTTTGAAGGGGGGGTCGCTGGCTTGGCCCCAGTCGTCCCAGTCACGGTGCCACGTCCAGGATCTGTCCTGGCCCTGGTGGCCTTGGTCGGCTTGCCAGCCCGACCAGCCGCAGTCCCACTTTGCACGGGACCAGTTCCAGCCCTCCCACGCAGCCGTGGTCGACTGGCCGCCAGGTGGCTCACCAGCTGCGGAGCCAGTGAACCAGCAAGGCGGGGCTGCCCGCACTTGCGGGCCTGTGCCCTGCTAAGGTAGCAGGGGAAGCGTAAGCTGGTCGGAGCAACCCGAACCAAGCTCCGCTACCATGCGAAAGCGCGGAGGAACCACGCAGGCGAAATTGGGCTCTTTTCTCGAAACTGAAAAAGGGCTGCGGTAGCTCAGGCTCAAGCCCCTAGGTCTTTACAAACAACTGTACATGTGAAACATCACGTATCACTGCATGGAGATTTACACCTTCACCTGTCAATCTCTAACAATTGCATCGAATCTCTCTCTACGCCGATGTTTAGAAAGTGTATCAAACATTTCAAAATCATCATCTGATGATCAACCAACATCATGGAACAAAATCTTAATTTGAATTTTTCTCACCTTTGGCTCCGGATCCCCCATCATCCGTGGGAACTCGTTTTGGACGCGTTTTTCCCGGCGGTCTGGGCCATCTCCTGGAGCGTGGGCAACATGTGGCAACGATGGACGCGTGTGTATTGGAACAAGGAGACTCCTCCCCAACCAATGTGTTTTTGGTTTGATTTTTTGGATGCTTTTGGTATGCGTTTCCTCTTGCCATCTCCCAACATCTATTCTTCCCAACATGCCAGCACATCTGACGTCTGATTTTGAACACCAGCACGTCTGAGCAGTGCAGTCTGTCACGCAAACATGATCAATCGGATCCCCGCCATCAGTCGTCGTTGCGACCCCTCCGTCGAGACGCAGGTTTCAACCCGTGGGGACCAAACCTGACGAAACCTGACGAAACGAGGGGCCCGCAACCTAGTAGCTGATGTGTTCAACATGAACATTCAAGAACAAAATTGGTTCCTCAAACTTCTTGCGCTCTCTAGTCTTCGGAAGCAGTCGGTTGCTTAAAAGGCTAGTCACCTACAAGGCACCTCGGTCGAGTTGGGCTCGGAACTGGCATGTCAAACAACCTCCACCAACTGAAAACAGTTGGAACATGTTGGAACTGGTCATGTGAGCTCAGTGCGCTGAAAAGTTGCAACAGGCTCATGAAAAGCAGTCTGGCTGACCCAAGAAATTGTCATATGAGTGCAGTCGTTCACACTTCTTGCTGGACCTGGAACACATGCCAGCGGCCACCAAAGATTTGAAACAATGTGAAGCATCTTCAAACACACACTCACCAGACTTTAGCTTGGATTTGCTTAAGGAGCCTGAAAAATACAATTACTTTACTTCGAGTGATCCCCACTCCCCACCATGACATTTCAATCCCTTTGTTTTCATGGCATGGTGTGAAACAACCAATCAAACGCAGTGACTCACAGAGTCATAGTCTTTCGTCTAAAGAGAAAGTCTTTTGTGAGACATAATATATGCCCGCTCAACTCTCCAGTTGATCTCATTCGACCTGGCGGCAGTTGCTACCTCAGGTTTGACGATCAGTCAAGCAAAAGCATGTCAAAACACGCCAGTCCATGCCGGTGTGCTGCCTGTGTGGACTGGTAGGTGGCTGCGATCTGGCGCTTGCTGTTGAGGTCCGGTAGTGCCCGGTGCGATCTGGCGCTTGCTGTTCAGGTCCGGTAGTGCCCGGTAAGATCTGGCGCTTGCTGTTCAGGTCCGGTAGTGCCCACTGCGATCTGGCGCTTGCTGTTGAGGTCCGGCAGTGCCCGGTGCGATTTGGCGCTTGCTGTGGTTCGGTAGTGCTCACTGCGATCTGGCGCTTGCTGTTGAGGTCCGGGAGTGCCCACTGCGATCATGCACGTGCAGTTGAGGTATGCGATCTGGAGCTGGTAGTTGACGTGCGGTAGTCAAGAAAACGAGAAGAGGAGGAGAAGAGGAAAGGAGGAAGAGGAGAAGAGCTCTGATAAAGTCTAACAACCCTCACCTGGCAGGTGGGGAGACATATTCACCAGAAGGGGATTCATAACCATAGGGACAATAAGAAAATCATCTTAGGGGATGGGGTTGAGATTAATTTGAGGGAAACCAACACACAAGACCCTTGTATTAGGCCACCCAGGCCTGCTAGCCCGATCCAGTGTCAGTTGAGCAAAGGATCAAACAACCCGCTACAACTGTCCCAGTGGCGAAGACATAGTGTTTCTGTGTCAACATCTTGAGCCCCCTTCAAGATTTGCGGGGTTTTGTCGGGAAGCATTGCATGATGAGTGGATTCAAGAACCATGTTGTATCCTTAGAGTCTTGATGCGTGAAGAGTGTAGGACATCGGAATGAAGCAACTTTGGGGCCACATCCTCATCTTCCCCCGGTCGGAATCTTCTGGGTGTTAAGCGGTTCCAGGACCCCGATCACAATGATGTTCACCGGAAAAGAACATGCTGGCGCCAAAGCACGTCCAAACCTCTCGGCCACGAGCGTCACGGTATCGCTGGACACGCGCACGCCTGCAAGGGCGTCAGCAGGGCGGAGGAGATCTGCTGGAAGAGGCCTTCGGCTCGCTGCCCTTGGCCACCGCTCACACAGGCATCGGCTGCCAGGCTGTAGGTCTCACCATCCTCAGGATCACTGGGATTCGCTGGACACTCGCAGAAACACAAAACCTTCAAAATGAATCTTACTGCAAACAAACACCACACTATATAACATATTACAAAACTCAAACTCTACGTCTCCCTGCGGAAGGGTTAATGGCGAACTGTTGATACAAACTAAAGGTATTTACAGTAACACTGGCGATTTTGCAGACCCTTGTGGAACTTCTGGATGCTGCATGCTCTTTCACTAGATACAGTACCTCTAGAGTTCATTCATGGACCTCTTCTGCCATCCCTGCTACCAGGACTCTGCCAGGCGTAAGTCTTCAGCTTCTTGTAAAAGTGCCAGCGCCAAAAGCCAAGGCCCTGCCAAGAAGAAGTACATACAACCGATACAACAGGTGAGCAGGTCCTCTGTGGGTGGTTCTCCAAAAGACCTGGGATTCGAGTAGATTGCGACCCATGTAGCTTGGGGTCGCCAAATCGATGACAATTGAGAATGACCACCCAAGACATCCCCAGAACCTCCTAGAAGCCTCAGCCTCAATCACTGAAGATATTCAAAATTCACGACTGAGTTTCTTGTTGCTCAGATCTTGTCAGCAAAACAGCCGATCCACTGAGCTCTGAGTGGCCTGCGGAGAGTGCGCGCAAAGCTGCGTTGTAGAGCTCAGTCTCCATCCTTGGTTCCAAAGCCCACCCACGCAAATCCGGGCGTCGGCGTCTCGGGAGAGAGGGTTTTCTGGCTGCCAAGGAGTGAAGATCAGTTGACTCCACGTCCGATGATGATCACGTGCCCCTGGGCCAGCCCCAATGCCAATGATGTTAGTCCTCAAGGTATGCAAAAGCGCACTCTGGCATACGAAGCTACAGTCAGCGGCTGCCCAGCTTGTCGTGACAGAAACTAAACTAAGAGCTCCTAGCCAATTCACGTGTTGAAGAGGGCACTGCCGCATAAACACTCCAAGCTTTCAACCACATATTATATATAATCATATATACTGATCTACGTCTCCAAAAAATGCTCCCTTCTGAGGAATCCTGACTGTAGCGAACCTCCACAAACTGGGACAAAAAGCAGTGACTTCGTTTGATCTCAAGATGTAGACTTCGTTCGATCCAGGTTTGGGATTCTTCAGAACCGTATACCAACCTCACCCCAACGCAGCCCAGTCATTCCAGACTCCAAATTCCTGACAGTTTCTGCCAGGCTCCTCATGTTCACCGTCAAGTTTGTGTAGCTTATTGGAAAGATTGCAAACCCTGCTGGAGGTTCCACTGTCAGCCACAGCTAGAACAGTCGTTATGTGCATCAAAATTGGTCCTCCAACCAGCCTAGTCTCTCAAAGGTATGATACGGATGCATCAAATTTCTATGACTCCAAAATATCCCGAAGAATCGGCCCTGAAACTGTCTTCCATTGCATTCTTGATGTACCCTTTGCAAACCTGGATCTTTCAACTCAAAACTTCTAAAACAATTCAGCCATGCAGGATCTTCCAGGACTCGTGCAGGAGTTTCAACTGTAAGATCCAACCGATCCAACCCCTCCCCACCCGTCACCCATCACCGGTCCACCTCGGCATCGTCGCCTCGCGCAGCACCGCCACGGCCGCCGCCCAGCGCCGCGCCTTGCCGCAGGCGCCCAGCAGGGCGCCCAGCAGGGCCCAGCGATCGGACGTGGCGGTGAAGCCTAGGCCGCCAGTGAACTGAAGTGGAGGGGGATGGTGGATGGATGTGGATGGTGGGGAGTGAGATGAAGTGGTGGCTTCCCAAAGCGGAAGGTGCGCAAGGTGTGGTCATGTCTGGTCTATGCTGCTACGGAAGTGTTCCCAAGACCAGCTGAGCCCTCTGCAGATGGTGTGTATAAACCCAGTGTCAAAGTCCCGGTGTCAAATCGCAGGAGCGAACTGTGGACTGTTGATGGGAGACATCCTGCGCCACCTGGAGTCCTCAAAACACTGTAAAAAGCCACAGAGAGGTTGAGCGGCCGTATGGCCTATATCCCTACTATAGTAGGGTCCCCATGCATGTCTCTCAATCTCTCTTGGAAGTCACAATTCCGGATGGGTTCCAGAACTCTTGCCTTCAGAAGTGATCGCCATTTGGATCCCTCCAGGAATCCATCCCAACCAAACCGCCAAGAAGCACCGCCCCCCCCGCCAAATCCTTCCACCCAATTCCCCGTCCCGTGCACCCACAAAACGAACGAACACACATTGGTCCTGAGCAGTTCTCAATCGCAGCTCTTTTCAGCCCAGCGGCTCCAAACGCCTAAGGCCTGTTCCCACTTGCTGGCCTCGGTGACCGACCATCGGATCGTAGGTGGCCGGATTCTAGGGGGCTTGGTATGGAGATCAGAGTTCCAAAACCAACCAACTAACGTCCCGAAATGCTATATTCGGTATACTACACAATATATGCTATGTACAACCAACTAACGTCCCCAAAAACCAACCATGGTATACTCTACTATTCAATGTACTACAACCCTTCCTCAGTGGCCTGCGCCAAGGGGCATCAGCACAAGCGGATACCACAGCGTTGGAGCGTTTCAGATCACCTGCCAGCCATGGAGCAGCCGTCAAGCCCCTAAAGCATCCTAAAGCCTCCAGGCACTTGATAGTGCATTTGATGCAAACTGCTGCTTAAAGTCACTGGGTCAGGTCCTGGTGAGGTACTACCTGGGCCATCCAGACGGGGCGTCCAATGGACACCATCACAGACTCCATGTAATCCATTCAACAACGCCTGACGGTGGGAACTTGGTCGCAGACCCTACTAAGCTCCTGGATGCGCTTGGATGCCTTTGGTAAGTCAGACGAAATACCAAAGCCCACAGTCAGCCTGAGTCGTGAGACGCTCCAGTCCTGGCTAGTCATTCTCATGAGCTTCTTCGTTTTCGACTCCACCACCTTCCACTTCAACCCCATACAACCCCAGAACCCTCCAGTGGAGGTGTTTCATCTTGCTCGTCAAACAGGTCCTTCCCATCTCTTTTCCTTCGTTCCTTCGAGCAACGAATGTACGAGAAACCAACGGTCAGGGCCGAAGGTTGTTCATCATGCCGGACCGAAGCGGTGTCTGTTGAAGCATACCAATAGTAAAGCATGAGGGTTCCCAGTGTTTGGCGGAAACATCTTGGTTCCCTGGTTTGTTTAGTAAATTGCCTACAAGATCTACAAGAACCATCCAGCAGACATCTCAACAAATTGTGCCTAGACTTCCACTGTTCATTCTCCCAATCCAGGACATGTTCTCAGACGGTCTTGGAGCAAGCAGTTCGTCGCCTGCCTCGTGTCTGAAAAGCCGCTCAACGCCATGGCATGGCTCTGGGTCATGGCACCGGGACACCCTGCCGTTTTTTTCCCACCAAACATGAGCACCACTACTAGACATAGTAACCCTAGCAGGGAATAGGGTCCCTGGTCTTTTGCTCCGCCACATGTATAGGTAATTGCCAGGTCGCCTCGCAAATGCTGCTCTTGCTCTCCCAGCTGGAGCGCCACCGCCCAGCTGCTGTGCGCGAGCACCGCGCTGGAGCTGCTCCGTCGTCGTACGCCGCGGAGGACGGCCACGTCCTCCGGCGGTCCACGACACCCGGCGGTCCGGGGTTCCCTGCTTCGGACAGGCGAAGGGTCGTGGGACACCAAGACCGAAAGGACTGAAGTCCTGAAGATGCTGTCCTGATCAGTTCACTGAGGAACATGCTGCGTGGTATGAACACTCGCAATGAACACGAAACTAGCGTGCTAGCATGTGTGTTGGACCTAATCCTTTAGAACATCTCCAAGACCAAAATAGACCGTAGACCCTGAAAACAACACCCTTGGAAACTAAACTAAGATGATAAAAATGCAGTTCAACATTAGACCTCCAGCAACCCAGATCAATCAAGCAACGACAAGGGAGCCTGTTAGACCTCTGTGGAATCCAGTGGGGACAGGGGGCCTAGCAGCTAGCAGTTCATTTGCACATGTGCCAGGCCACTATTGCCAGCTGCCACTGCTCGGCCCGTGCCCAAACGTCCAAGGACGTATCCGCAGTGACAGGCCCGTGGCTTGGCGCCAGAAGCAATGCTTGTGCCCAGCGACTGCCGTCCTGATGGGTTGGCAAAACTTGTGACATGGTCATGCTTGCAAACGGATCAACATCTGTGCCGACACGTCCCCACCACTTAAAAAGATCATTACGAACGCACTTTTCAATTACTCAATGTGGGGCTTAAAAACCTTACAGAGCCCTGTGCGCCGAATACTACGAATCACTATGAATCGCAAGTGCAAATCTGTAGGGCAGGCCACGGATTCAGCAAGAGTTGAGTTTGGTGTAAGGACTTTGCTCTGATTCCTCCACCCTGCCATTTTTGCAGTGACAATTTGATGAACCCACACACACAATTCACATACAGTAAGGTTTATAGTCATGTGAAATCATGCTAGAATATGTAAAAGCTGCATGGAATGTAAATTCTGCCGAAGCATGGGTGCTGGCTGTATTAGTATATATAGGTTAACACGTAGTTAACACGTGTTCAAGCTCCAGTTTGTCTATCCGCCTGAATTGATGGTCATCCTCAGCAAACTCCACAAGATAGAAGACTGGGCTGCCTATGGGAAAAGCCATCACTGAGAGCCCCTGCATCTTCAAACTCTATTGGCATCATACGTAAATAGGTACACGAATTAGGTACACAAATCCAACAAAGTTCAATTTCCAAAGTACTAAATGAGTTCCTACCATCACCTTCAACCAGGGTATATATAGACTATATACATATATATATATACACACAGTATGACTTTTCTACATGACTGTTCCCTGCCCTTGTTCAAATGCCTTGCGTGTGGGTGTTTATTGTGTGTTTTTTCTTTTGAATCTATCTAATATGTCACACACCTGACATAGCTGACCTACGAACCGGGTAGACTTCGAACCGCCGGGTCTGCGTTGAATCCCCGGGGAGCCCGCGCATCCGATCGTATCCCGATGGCCGCGTCGCGGCGCCTCGAGCGCCAGCATGGCGACACTGGCAGCCACAGGATCCTCTCAAGTCCAGGGAAATTGAGGGAAATCAAGTCTCCACAAGGTTGGACACCTCGATTTCAGGAAAATCAGAATTGGATGGATATTGATGGATTGAAGTTGATGTGAAGTTGATGGGAAATCAACTGGAGCAGTGAGAAAGAGACGCATCTTACTCTTACTCTAAGAACCCCAAGCGTCTTACTCAGTGTGCATGGAATTGTCGTTGCCAAGAAGCTCCAAAGTCCGCTCTGGCAATGCTGTTGATGGGAAAATGAAACGAGTCCTTTAATTGATCTGTCGCAAGAGGGCGCCAACAAATAAAGGAAGCTGAGTCGACCAAGAAGCGCCCAGAAAGCTTCCAGCTTTGGTTCCAAGATCCGATTGGAAGATCTGCGCATGCTGTGATATATAGGTATCATGGTATATCAATTGTCCCGCTTTGTAAAAAACACAAAACACGTCCAAAAGCCATAAACCAAAATCAAGAAGACAACACGTGCAATTTGTTTCGCAACAATGCATGAGTCACCAGCTGCAAACGTTCGGATTCCAACATCACAACCTCATGTCTTTGGGCTTTCGCTTCTTCAACCAGCAGGTGAGCTTGCCATCCTTAAGTCATTTAATGTCATTTAGAGTAACTACCCGGTGAGCCACCCTGGTGTGCCTGGTCACCTACTCACAATTGCCATTTATATGAGTAGACTATCCGTCACCATCTTCAGGCTTCCCTCCAGCATCATTGTGCCTCACATGCCTCACGCGCCACGGCATTCGCCACGGCCCGCGCCCAGTGTCCAGCTTTGCGATAGGCTGACAAGGCGCTGGTATGACCTCGAGTCACAAAAACCAAGGAGAACTGGAGCTGGGAGTCCGTTTCACCCTAGAACATGCAGGTGCTGTGCGACAAGGTGCAACAGTCTTTTTCTTCAGAAGCTGTGTTCCAAAAAGGATTCTCACCCCAAGGACGGGTTCCTCCACTCCATGTAGAACATGTCAGTCTACCGTCAGAAATGAGGTCCGTCTTTTCGCAGGTTCCACGGTCGCAAAACCCATCGCGGTAAAGTCTGAAATGCACTTGATTGACAATTGACAGTCGATCGTCGACTCGGGTGATTGAATGTTTAAAGATGTTTTTTGAAGCAAAAAGTATGCCCTGGATGAGACCCACATGGAAGAGGAAAACAGTCTTCCAAAGGTCCATTTTCAGGCTCTATGTTAATCTTCACAGGTGTATGGTGCTTCACGGTCCCACACCTGCACGCGAAACGGACTTTCGAATTCAACCGCTGATCAGCATGAATCATGACAGCCAGTAGGAAAACAACACGTTCTTCCTGCTGAAGTTTTGCCTGATTGCCTGTTAAGTACCGTGATTCATGGCATCTTGTACAAATGTGTTGCTGCCACTTGTTTGTCAAGGCCACAATCTAGTTATTGTTCATCCAACTAGAAGCCCGGTTCTTCCGAACAACTCCTCAGAACCAATGTCTATCAATCTGCAACTCTACAACCCCTTGGATAATCATGGATAATCCATTTGACCCTAGTGCAATGAAACCTGGACAAGCTACTCGCTACACTTCTCCAAAGGTTGGTGACAACTATGACCACTAAGAAAAGTAGCCTTCTTTCACTGGTCCGGTGATCCTCTCTTCACATATCCCAGTCCAAGAAACTCCTGATTCCCGTCTCTGCACCCTGCTGACACATCTCAGCCAGCATCAGCGCCGCCTGATGCCATCTCCCGAAGTCGACACGCAAATATAGAAACCCATCCGCTGGTTGAAACCAAACCGCCCTCTTCAGGCGGAGGATGACACCCACTAAACCCACTAGTCCGTCCGCCCGGACAAAAACACACACCTTGGGCCATCTTAGGGCCCTCGAGGCTGGTGCTGTTCGGAATGTTCAGACAGGCAGAATTCTCGTTCGAGTCATCTCCTGCACTGGCCCGCCATACGCGGTCGAATGCGGTCAAAATGCTACACCCGAAAAAGCACTCCTAAAGGTTTGGGCCAATACTTGAATGCAAGGGCTTGAGAGAAGTACCAAGATGTACCAAGTAATTAAGTACCGTAGTCCGTCCCACCGCATAAAATGGTCCACCACACATTGAACCCGAAAACGAGGCCTTAGGAACTTCTCATCTTCCCAAATCTCAAACCCTGCATGTAAAAATAAGAAAGAGCTTCTTGGCTTCTGTTCCACCGCATCCAAACGTAGAAACCTTTCAATCTGGGTCCCTTCGCTCACATCTGGCAGCAAGTCCAGTCCCACATGACTCTGCTACCAAGCTTGCCTCTTCACCTGGGGACACTTCTGAAGTCAAAAACAAATACAACTTTGGACTACTTTGGACACTTAACACCAAGAAAGAATACAACGTACAATTTTTTTTGCTTTGGAATACTTTGGACACTTCCAGCTTCTTGCTAGGCACCGAGCCGCGCCTGCCAGGCCTCTGCATCTCCGCAGCTGCTGATGACCGCGCTCCAGGTGGCATCGTCCACGCGCCCTGACGACGGATGACTTCGGCATGAGAATCTCCCGGACCTGGTGGAAGACTTGTGGAAGCCAGTGCTTTAAGTTGGGCCTGAAGCTTCACGACTTCTGGGCCTTTGGGCCGAAATGAATTGTATTATTGTGCCAGAATGATTCGTCTGACTATTGACATCTATATATTGACTCGAAATTCACTGCGCCTGCTTGGGGTGTCCATCTCCGTTTCTTGCTCAAAGTCTACCTACTCGGTTGCACAGCCCTCCACCAACCACATAGCCTTGGGTCTGCAGGAACTGCAAAAGCTCCAAGGCCAGTGGCCATGAGGTCTCATCCAACATGCCCATCAGGCAGCGGTAGCTCACAACATCAGGCTTCACATCAGGCTCCTCAAGAGTAAACATGGACCAAACAAGGGGCTACATCAGGTGGTATAGATGGACTAAAAATGAGTTGCATCCATGATGTCAACAAGTTGTTCAAGGGGCAATCACAAGCATAAACATATACAGTTCTATCATGTTTTGCAGTATCTAAGTGCGGGCATCGGCATATGGTTAGATTGAGCTTGTGGGTTGCCGGGCTGTCAGCCACTATGTTCTCTAGATTGGAGCAAACGTCGAGGGCAAACCATACAAGTGGTCCCATGAAAGCCATTATCATTACTCTAAACCAGGAAAGTCCTAGCAACACATCCGGGGACCAGCAAACCCCCATGGCACAGACCGCCACGACCGGTAGCCCGGCAAAGTCCTTGCAATCAAGATTTCCCAATGGCACAGCGTGCTTGATGCCCATAGAAATCACGTATTTTGTATGTGGTTTTGGTGGGACTTCGCATGGCACAGCGCCAAGGAACATGGCTTTGTCATGCTTTGTCACGAACCTGTTTTGGATGGAAACACTGTGGTTTGCATGGCAGGGCCTACTACCTGTCAATGTCTTTCATCCTAAGAACCAGCATGGCACAAAGGTTTCATGGTAACCTGGACATGGTACCCACCGATGGGAAAGCAACTAACCTTTCTGATCCTAAATTGATCTTTGGGTCGAACTGCTTGGCACAGATGTGGTGAGTTCAGGACATGGCCCACCAAACCATTCAGCGACAGCGAGCAAAGATTGTTTTCTCACTTTGCTCTTCGCACCTTGCTGGGTCTCACGAACCTGCACTTCCGGTTCTCTTCCCAAGCTTCCAACCACTTCGTGCGAGCTTGGGTATTCTTGAGGCCACCAACTTTCTTGAGCTCTGCAGACATTATCTTGTAGAGCGGCATTGACTTCCTGACTTGGGGCTGTAAATGCTCTCGCACAAAGAAATCTGCCACTGGCCGCACACGCTCTCGCCTCTCCTTGGAAAAAAGAGAAGCCAAATAGTGCACACAGCCATCGCATGTGTTCAAATCCCATTCCTGGTCACTTTCATTGACCTCAGCCGACGGTTCCTTCCCACTGGCAGCAGCTGCGCCGCTTTCAGGTTCTTTGGAAGGCGGAAGCGCTGCTGAATCAGAGGTCTTTTGTTTTTTGGTCCTAGAGCGCAGTTCTGCCAACAAATCTGTCACTGCTTCACGGCTGAAACTTGTATCGCCCTCGGGTACCTCCACCTCTGAAGCACTCTTCCACCCTGACCTTTTGCCATCACGGTGCACCTCATAGGTACCCTTCTCGAAATTTTCATTGGGAATGGAACAGTTTTGACAATACTTGCTTATTGCCAAGACCCAGACCTGGCACGCCTTACAGCGGGACTTGCTAGGTGAGCACTTCTCAATGACTTGCATCAGGGGCGTCTGCGGCTTCTCGGCGTATTTGTAGCTTTGGATCACCTCGCTGTATCGTTCAACCAAAACGACATCACTGCTGGTGACAAAAATTGATTGTGCCTATCAAGGCTTTTGGCCGTAGATTGGGGAAAGTTGACTGCTTCCTGTACATATCAAGTTTCTATTGAACAGTGCCCCTAATTTCTGGACAGCGTGTTGGAAAAAACCTTAGGCTCCTTCCATGGATGTTCTCAGGGTGTCTTTGTCTCATGACACTAGTCACTAGCCCCCTCTCCTAAAAACGGCGAGCGAAAGCAAAGGAACAACAACAGCAACAACAGCACCAGCCACAACACCAGCACACCGGGCCAAGCATCTGGAGGTTCTACGGGCTGTTGTCGTACAGCTTGAAGCTCCTGGAGGCGTGTAGCTTGAGGGAAGAAGTGAAGCGAAAAACACGAACAAAAACAGAACCCAGTGAAAGCGAACTCGCAAAGAAGCAGCGTCAGCACCAACAACATGACAGGTACACCAACAAAAGCAAACAAAGAAGACACAAGGAAGAAACGAACTACGAGTACAGTGTCGAGTCTCGACTCCCGATACCATGGTGGGTGTGATCAGGGCTTGCCACAAAAAACTTCTTATGACCACTAAGAACGATACATAAATAAATACAACTATATATATATATTAGAACTATAGTGCCTGGTCATGCAACACATAGAGATCATCTTTCACCAGCTGCCTCTGGTAATGGAAGAGACCCAAGCAATAACCCCATTAAAGGGCAGAGCTTCCTCTGACAATGGTTAGATGGGACAAGTTGACACGCGATGCCGAGAAAGCCCTGGAAACCTTCAGGCCAAATCCTTGGCCACTGACTCTGGTGATGCTTCCCGTGTTCTCTTCCTCTGCGGCGTCTCCATTGTGAAGCAATCAACGGAGCTGTGGCCACAAATCTTGGGCCAAAGAAAAGGCCAAGCACTGCATATGTCAATCCAAACAAAACCAATGGAGCAACCACCTTTTGAAAACAGTGGACCCACAATCGCAAGTGACTTTCCCCATGTAACAGAAGAGCATGGGTTGCCTATAGAAGCATCTTGATGCATAGCTTTCACCAATGGCACACCGGTTTTTGGTCAGATCTTCCACATGATAGGCCTCATGATGGGGGTAAACCCAATGTACAGCACGGTGTTCAATTCCGAAAGGCACAGAGACATTAGACACCAAAGTGCTGCATCAGGTCATTATATAATTCAATATCATTGCTATGGTTTCCTTTAAACTCGAAACACAAGCAGCACAGAGTTCGCAACGACTTTTGAAAATAACAAATCACAATGGTACAGGCTCAAAATCATGAATTCGCAACGACTTTCCTGTTTGGGAGTATACAACACCATGATTATCATCTTCGAGTAGAGAGAGCATTAGACAAATTGCCGGTGTCATCCCGTGTCTGTTGACGTCGATTGGATTGTCCAAAAACTTTAAGTAAATCAACTCTTCCTGGACGCTAACAAAAGTTCTCTAGAATGGATCATCTGTTCAAGCAGTTCTGTCATTGGTGCACCACCAAATCAAAATTTGACACAACATCTCACACAACTAACACAAAACAACCCAAACCGTTGTCAGCTTCTCAACTTGGGTCAACAAAACTCAACTCCACCTGGCTCGTGGCACAAGACTCCTCCTCCATGCGTTGGAGCCACCGAAGACCCATGGCCCACTGCGTCGGCCCTTTGCCTCGTGCAACGTGGTGCCCGCATCCAGAACACATCGACTCACTGGAAGGGGATGTAGAAAACCACGCGTGGCATGGAACTGCGGAACTGCACCAGGTGGCCAGTTTCAAAAACGTAAGCCAGGTGGCGAGTTGGATCCAGCTACCTTGCCGAAGCCCTATGCACGCGCCACACAGCTTCCAAAAGAAGAACCCCCCACCACTGGCCAAAGTCAAGGCACCAGCAGCTAAGATGCAGTTGTAACAAATCCGATTCAGCTGCAGTGCCTGAGATTCTGTTGGACGAGACGCTGGCGCAGGGTGGATTGGGATATAACTGATATAACAACCTTCGACCACTTTTCCAGAGTGTCATGAGCCTCAATGGGAGAGGTGGTGCCCGACTGCATAAGGTCTCACCAAAAATCCTCAAAACAAAATGCATCGAACCGAATCTAGATCGAACCTGCTGAATGCCAAGCCACCCGCGCGCTCAGGTCCTCAAACAATTGCAAGGTCCGGCGCCAGCCCTGAGAGGTGCCCCAGGTCCTGCGTCCAGCGCTGAGCAACGTGCTGCAGCTGGTGGCATCCACTTGGATTCCTGCGAGACGAACCACGGAGAACGGGACTGGGAAAACCAAAAGGATCCCCAGATTCGGTTCGAAAGAAGGGGACGAGATCCTTTTGGATGACGTGAACAAAACAGTGACGCGATCCTTTCCGGAAAACGAACCGGGTGGGCCAACTGAACGCTTTGTTGAACGCTTAGGTTGACACCTTTGACAGTGGCACCACCCAGGCAGGACCTCCCAACCCACCGTACCTGCCGCGCAACAGGTGGCGAAGAGCGCCTCGGCGTGGGGCCACTGGGCCGCCGGGAACCTGGCAGACTTCACCCGGATGGGAGGCCGCGGAGGCCAAACAGTTGGAGCTCCAAATCGAGAAGCCTCGAGACCTATAAAAGCCAGTCTCTTAGATGTTGTCACTTTTCGTTGAGGGTGGTGAATTGTGGTGAAGTGTCCAAACCAACTTTGGAGTTCGGGTTCATTCGGGTTCAATCTCGGGCGTCATGGACCAAGTGACGACCAGCGGTGCTTTCTAACACCATTTACCTTCTCAAATTCTTCAGTGGTATACAGAGGATTGAGAGTAGATGGCACAATCCCGAAGCTAGGTGGTTTGTACGGATCCCCATCTAAAAGACATCATGGGGGAAACGTGCCATCTACTCTGAAACCACTGTAGTTCAACCGGAAAAACAACATCATGAGTCGATGATCCGCAGCAACCCTGCCCTGCAAGCAAACGTTCAGGGCTGAATTCAGAACGTCCTGAAACAATTCTGGTCCAGTTACCACTGGAAGAACTCAAACAGATTTTTCGGATTAGTTTCAGAGGTCAAAGGCCTTTAACAGGACACGCTAGGGAGTGGTGTAGGTATACTGTGAGATATATATAGGCCATGTTAGGGTCCGTTTGTGCACACAGCCCGATCTAAAACAAGCATCCTAACATCCTAACACTATGCTGAATTAAAATGGTACACACACAAATTGATCAACATCATGTTCCTGAATATGCCTCTGTACCAAAAAACCGAGGCCACGGCAGGTCACCAGGGTCACGGTGCACCGGACCTGTCACCGATGCGGCGGCCTGGGCCTCCGGACGCCTCCAGCAGAGCGTTGGCGCCGTGCAGGGCGGACGCACCGTGGATCGGTGGGAAGACCTGAGGAGGCTGCGTCCAACTGCACCGAAGTACGTTCGAGAAAAAAGAATAACAAAAAGAGGATCCCATCCGGCAACTATGACCCCAAATGGAGTCCCATCCGGAAGAAGAAAAGACAAACAGCCCAAATGGAAGGCCGTATTTACTGTCCCATGGATCCTTTGGGATGGATGAGAATGAACACCTCTGGAAGACGGACCCATGATCCCCCAAAGCAACCCAAGTGGTTTGGGGGGGTCCATGTGGTCATCTGCAAGGGAAGTACTCTCAATGATATGACTCTGTATATGCTATTAACAGGGTCAAGTGCATGATGATGATGGCTATAGGTTGGAGGCTTTCCCAAACACAGTGACTGGTAATGGGACAAAGCTTGGGTCTCACTGAGAAGAGCGGAAAGAGCTGGTGTCTTTAGAAACCCAGGCAAACGATTGGTTTTGCGGACCACTCACTGGGTGCTTCTATCTAAAGTCTATATATAGTAAGAAGCGATTCATGGGACCTACTTTAGGGTCTTTTTGAGGGTCTGTTTTGGATTGTTTCATCTTTATTCGAACAGCGACGGCCTTCCTCTTGGTCCACCCATGAATTGGATTTGCATCAGGAACCGGGAAGGAATACCAATTCCTCTGAAGGGGATTCACCCATGTTAGCAAAAAGAAACATCACGGCACAACCAAACAATATTGTGGCATATGCATATAGCATATGGGTGTGTATTGAAATTTCGGGAGACCTCCCAGTTCGAACCCCTGGAAGAAGAACCACACCCATCTCTGCCATATCTCCATTCCATCTCCCGTCCGTCTGTCTCCCCCCGCCTGCAGTGCCTCAGCCCAGCGTGCCTCCGCGCCACAGGCGGCGATAGTGAAGCTGCCGCCGTAGGCGCCGGGCACGACGTTCGCGGCGGAGCTGAGGAGGTGACATGCCTGGACAGGGCGGATCCGCGTGGAGGGGATCCGTTGGTTTTGGGCTCTGCATCGGCTGGACAGGAGGTGATACGCCCCTACTATAAAGACCCTACTATAACGGGTGCGTGGCGCAGTTGCTTACATGTCCGTGGTGAGCTCAGTTCACGTGTTGGTTACAACCGGGTGCGTCAGACGCCTCCAGCAAGGAACCCTACGAAGCATTCGAGGAATGGGGTCTTTTAGATGTCAACCAGGGTTCCCAGTTCATTTTATCAGCCAGGGTTCAATATATAGTTTTGTTTTTTAAGTTCCTGGGTTTTGCCCCACTCCTTGGACGACACAGCTGCTCAGGGGAGGTGAGCGGCCCCTGAACGCGCTTCATTGCGCCGTCACCACCATTCATCCGATCATGGAGGGCCAATGTGCGGGATCAGATCGAAAACTCATCGAAGTGCATCGAAGATTCGCCGGGATTTGATGTGTTGTTGAGGGGTTTTATGCGCCAAGTCATCCAAGTCTGGAGAACGCCGGGAACAATGCTATTGATGTGACAGAAAAAAGAAAGAAACATACATGTTGGCTTGGTACTCCTTCCATGTCGTTTCAAGAGCTCCCTTCACCAAGGCGACGTGGCGACGCCCATCACCTTGGACTCCCCATTGGAGGCCAAGGCACCTCTGCCCATCTGGAGGCCCTCAAAGATAGATCCAACGTAACAGTGTCTGGCTGCACCTTGAGGTCCTTGAGGCTCCTGAGCCGATGTGAAGCGAAGGCGGTGAGGTGGCAAAGGTGAGAGACAGCGTTACTGACTCACCCTCTCTATGTCAAGTTGAAGCGAAGCAAGATGGACCGCCCATTGGCGTCCAAAATGCAATCTTCTGAGACTTTTGCTTGACAACATTTATCCACCTCAATCGCCAGTTTTGCTCCCCCAAGACACCTCCCCACGTCCGGACACGCCCATTCACACGCCTATCCTCACCCGCCCTCTTCCGCCCGGTCGCCGCACCATCGCCAGGCTCTTGCTCCACGTGTCTTTGACACAGCCGTTCAGCACGCTGTTCCACAAGACCTGACCGATGCGGGCGGGACCCACCAGTGTCCGCGGCCGGGAGAAGCTACTCTTGGAGCGTTACTCAGAGCTACAGCTACCAAGTCCTGACAGCTTTTTGGTAAGACAGGACCCCGAAACATGAGTTGAGTTTTTAACGCCAATATATATATATAAATCATAATATAATAAACAATTGTATTTAGGAACCGTTCCGACTTTGTCATCGGGATTCGGCGGGAGAACAGAAAGAAAGTCAAGAATGCCTTGGGTGTATCCCACATGTCCCGTTAAAAACAGTGGCCAGTAGAGTCAGAGGCCTTTCTCACAAATAGTAAGAACCTTTGATCGACTGTTACGGGTCATGGGACACACTAACAATGCCCTACAAATCCAAACCCAGTAAAAGCAACACTGCTGCATGACTGTACGACCATGTCCAATAAAATTAGACCCTCGAGCTGTAGGCCGGGATAATCAACAACAAATGTGGCCAGTGACGGAACACCCTGTTTGAAGGAGAAAATTATGAAAATGGATACCTCCGGCTCCTTAGCCTTAGCCCCCTCCTAACCACTAGCTAGAAACCATCATCCGGGTCTGACCCCCTATTTTTTACGTCTCAAGGCTCAAGCTGTTTCTAGAGTGGGATCAACCCTGGTATTAGTATTGGTTTTGAATGATGTAGTTCTTTTTGTACAATCATGTATCTGTCTGTTTCTGGGATGTGAATAGCCGCTTAGCCTGATCACATGGGCGTGCATCCAAGATACCACTGGGCGTATGATGGCTTATGCGCTGTGTTTCTCTTCAGTTTCTTTTGGCTTCAATGCCATATCCATCACTGGGTGTCTCTCCATTCCAACACCCAGTGACTTCTCCTCGATTGACTTCTCCTCCGAGGCACTGCACTCGAACGCACCCCTTTGCCCCGCCACTCTTCCACGGTCACCAAGGAGGCTTGCCACCCCCGACGGCTTCGCAGGAGGACGCTGACATGGAAGGCGTTCACCTGTTGACCGGAAAGAAGATGCACACGCAAACCAATAAGGACCAGAGTCCGGAATCTTGTATCATCATTCTCAAATGTATCATCGACATGTTAGGAATCATGCAGGGGTACTGGCAGGTACCCGTGAAAAGATGACACTTTGGGGCTGAGAGATCGTACAGGATGTTGTCCATCCAGGGGTGTTCCCAAAATTCTTACAATAGCTCTGATACCACTTGGTTCATACTCCTGAAGGGGTCAATGGCATCCAAGGTCCGGTCCTCCCAAACAAACATTGTCCAGCTGATACGCAGAGGCTGTAGGGACAAAGCTTCTCCAAAGCCACAAGAAACTGAGAAAGATTATATAATAGGGAACCAAAACACACAAACTGTGATAGATGAAGGTGAAATGTCTCTGATCAGTGTGCAAAAAGTTTAATCCTCCTCTTGTCCACCTTCTGCTTTGAGTGCCAGCGAAGGTTCTTTCGGAAGGGGAGCTTACTTCTTTTCATTTATTGCATTGACTTGCCGTTTCATCACGATTCAAAGGGTTCGTGATCAGCCCCTTCTAGGTCAGGGGTCTAACCCTTCTTCCCTCTGCTTCATGCGCATCCCACCCCCCCAGGCCCTAGCCCCAACCGCGCTCACCTCTAGACCGCCCTCTTGCAAGGATCGCCTGGGCGCACGAGATGCGTCGAGACTGGAGCCTATGGACTTTCTGGACCAACATCTTCAAAGGTGCAACAAAAGGATCCAAGGCTGACAAAGCGGAAAACCAACTGTTACCGGTCATCGGATACACCGGTCATGCATGGGGATGTAGAAGCAAAGTCGACCCACTCCAGCCGATGTCACCAGCAGTCATCCAAGAAATTGGCAAGGGGGTCCTTAAAACCGCAGCACAAAGGTGTCTCATGGGGGCGGAAACTACCCTGGTATACCTGACGAAAAGGATACCCTGGTGCACATGGACGACATGACGAGAAGTGGGATAGCAGGAAAATCCCAGCTACCATGCCATGAATTGAGTACACTCTGACTCACTTTTCCTTGATGAACAGCGGGTTAGTGAGTCGGAGGGTAATTACTCTGCCCTGACCACTCTGTGATTTCCACCATAAACATCAACCTCTTGAGAGAAATCATCACCTTTAAAGAACGACCTGTCTACCCGGGCTCCCCTTTGGGAGGCTAGCCTAAACTCCAACGGAACAGGACCGCCACTTTCACTCCATATGCCATCCCTTTTGACACATACGGACCGACCAAGTTGATACCAACTGTGTCAGGCCGGGAACCTGACTTCAACGCCCAGGTGGTAGTACGGCAGAGGGGCCACCGTCGGACACTTCGGTTGAACTCCACTTGATCGAACTGTTCACCAACTCAACTAAGCTTTTCAGCCTAGCTTTCGCCGCCTTTCGCGGCTCTGCAGGGCTAAATGCTGCAGTTTTTAGTAGTTCTCCCAACCCAACATGTCTCATTCTCCCAACAACATCCAACCTCCGAGTATCATCCGAGTTTTTTGTGGGGCCTGCAGTCCATACCGCAGTTCTCCCCCACGGTTGTTCACTGCTTAGGCCCCTGCCCAAAGGGTTTGCCCACACGACCGAACAAAAAAGACCAAGCTCGGCATCCACCAACTTCAGAGCAAGGCTCAAGAGCTCTTCCAGTTCTGAATCCTTGGCCTGCAGCAACAGCTGGGTGCCGTGCTTGGCGTTGCAGCGGAACCTCAAGCAACCAAAACCGAGGCGAAACTTCGACGATCCCAAAGCAGCAACAACCGAAAAAGACTCCCCCAGGAGTCACAAAGGGGTGGTGTGGCTCGTCCCATCCACTGAGTGGATGTGACAAGGGCACCCCTATCCTCCGCACCCAACTCCATGGAACTGCTGGCCTACAGAGTTCGAGGATCTCGTTCCAGGACCTTCTTCCATACAAACACATGCGTTCTCCTTTCCTTACGGTGAAGTTATAGGTGCTACTTGGGACCCACACTGCACGTGCTGAACGCCCCACGGACGGGACCGACCGAGTCGTAACACTGCAGCTGAGCTCGCCAGCCTCACCGGGACTGGAAGATCGACCCCATTGAGCCCTGAAATCAACCACCCCAATGATCCTCCTTGGGCTACACCAGGTGGAGTTGGGTCCCCCAAAATTTTATCAGGGGCTCAAGCCCTCCCAATCCTAGCCAGGGTAGGCCGACGGGGATCCCAATGTAGGTCTCGAAATATGCCGGTCCCAAGTACAAGTCTCAGCTGACCTGAGGAAGCACTGCAGTGATGCCACAACTAAGCATCCAACGAAAGCACATGGCTTTGTTGAACCCAATGAGGGGACCAACCCCTACCGAACTAGGTGTTGCATTGTGGTACAAGCTGAGCTGGGTGTTCAGTTGCTTGAGATGAGGAAGATCCACTGACTCATATACTGTATTTTTCCGAGTTGAAACCACCAACCAGTAAGTCATGGGTCATTGTGGGATGCCCAGGAATATCCAGGAATGACTTTAGATCCACTGGAATCAGTGTCCATGGAAAGGGGGACCCTCTTTGTTTGAGACCAGATCGACCCCAACGCAGAAAAATTATCCTGGAGTCCTGGAGTCATATCACCAATCCACGGCTCCTCCCAGGAGCAAACGACGCCCCTCCCTTGCAGTGTTGGAGACGCCCGTGCATCTGCCCTGGAGAAGATGGATCAGGTGGCGGGAACGTGGCAACGTTGGTGGCGGGAATCGGGCCAAAAGAAAAGAACCCGAAAACCAAAACATGGTAGGCCTAGAATCCTAGAACCCAACCATGGCCTGTGTTTTGATAGGATAAAACTTAAAGCACAAAAAAACTGTTTTGGCTGGTTGGAAGTTGCTGATCTAAAAGAGATTGCTCAGGTGTTTTAGGGGGTTCTAAAGTGTTGACACCCACGGCATCTTTGTAGATGATCACTGCTAGCATGTGCCCTGCACGTCCCCACCTTAGGATCATGCCGTCGTGGGCATCCCAAAAATCGACGGGCGATTTGTTCGAAGCCCGAGATCTCCAGTCGTTTTGGTCCCAAGTAAGACTCGACGCCCATGTCTCCATGTGGATCAATTCGCATCCGAAGGACGAAGCACGCGCCTCAGCTGCATCCGCAGCCACCGCAGCCATCAGCGAATTGGCATTCTCCAGTGCCATCTACGCGCAATGACGGGCCCTTGGCCCATGGTGGTTTCCCATGGTGGTTTTGGGGCCAGACTTTTTAAACAAAGCTTGGATGAACATTTTGGGACTTGTATAGGAGTCTCTAATCTAGGAGTTGTGTTTCATTTTTCTGTTCCTTTCTTCTCGGAAGGGTGATGGGTAGTCGTTGGAGCCGAGTCGGGCTTTCCACCACTTGCTTGCCAAGTCCTCAGAGGACTTGGACCCTGGGTATGAGGTTCCTATGTGCTGTCTGATCTAGGTGTGTTGTCAAAAGGTCCTGGCACATTCTTTTGCAATCACACATATATATATATATATGCATATGCCTTTTTCAGTATATATCAGTGTGTGAGATTCTGATTTGAGCCACAGGGATGTCGTAGTATACCTGCTGGACAAGTGCCCTTCCGGCTTGGGCCTATGTTTACTCACACGTCCTTTGGGGGTCCGGGGGTACGTCTTTTTTGAGTGACAGTTATAGTCTCAGTACAGCCAAATAGCCAGCTATATATATATATATGTGTTCACTATCGCTTGTTGGTTCAAGATCACCAAACAAGTTGAATTTCCAATCATCAAACTTCTAGTCAAAAGAGTATCTTAGACGACATAACCCAGTTGTTTGGATTCACAAATCATCGAACAACTGCTCAGCCTCGATCCTTCACAAGAATATGTACTGCGCCGCGTAGTGCACTTTTCACCAAGATCTTCCTCTTGGCGTACGACTTTCCTTCCAGCGAAAGTATACAAAGGTGGATGGGTACAAGAGAAGGAAGGCCTGGGGACGCATATGCATCACAGCAACAAAGTAAAATCAATATACATTATTTGATGATCTATTGGAACGCTATCTTGTTAGGATGCGAAGATAACCAGAAGGACCACACTTAGGTGGCGTTCACCCACCCATTCTAAGACACCCCCAAGTCCCAAAGACTTGGCAAAGCTGAGTTCACTCACCCACCCATATTCGCTGGGTTGATTCCGCAGATTCGAATTCTCGGGCGATTTAAACGCTTAAAATTTGGCGAATAATATGTTCGGCCCAAGTCAGCCGGCCACGATTTGGGTCAAGCCAAGGTGAACTGAAGTCACGACTGTAATCAGTATCATCTGCCTAGATCGGTCCCCAAAGCACAGAAAATTGCACTTGTCCCAGACTTCACATCCTCCACGATCAATCTCTCGCGGGCTCTCATCTCCATGTCCATTGGGGCGCTATCGTTCTCATCTTCGATGTTGGGTGACTCAAGTCAGTGGCCAATTCAGTTGGAAGACCAATCACATCGGAGCTCTGTTGGGTTCGCTGTCCAGGACTGCCTGGACCCATGCGTTTTCAGAAGAGGGAACGTTGACCATCACATAGGCAAAGGTCCGTAGTACTAGCGGTTGTGAACCACGAGAAGTTTTGAACATTCTGCCAAACAACATCAACAACATCACTGTAACCCTCATCTTCTTTCTACCTCCATGAACTTTTCTCTCAGGGGATGTGACAAAACAAAACATTAAACAAAACCATACAAATCAACTGCCAGCCTCCTATTCGCTGTGTTGATTACCGATCGACTAGATACTGCAACCCTTTTACAACTCTCAATGTTGTCCAAACAGAGTGAACTCGAACAGCTGCGACAAGGGCGGCCTTGAGTGATGCTGTATGAGTTTTGCTGTGTTGCACAAAGGAGAAGCAATTACCACTTGCTTCTGTTCTGGCAATTGCACGACGAGCCCAACAGAATCCGGCTTTTGTACATGAAGGCAAATCCATATCGGCTTTGGAGAAGACGGCAGTCTGGTCAGTCAGGTTGGTCTGGTCAGACCGGCCAGTCTGATTGAATCAAGCAAGTTCAATTGACAGTATCCTATGGTCATTCTCTACTGGATAAAAAGGGAACATGGCCCGAAAATAGAAGGACTGCTGCAAATTATCCTCATTCAATCTACTTGAGCCTATCATAGCCTATCCATTCATATGGATGCTTGACTTGGAGAAGCATGCAATAACTAAACTAGTGCTGTTTGCTTCAAGGGAGAACCTGATCTGTGCCAAATATCCTGTGATTCAATTGGATGTGTCACGAGAACCATTGCACTCCGTTCATTTGGGAGGGTCGCGTTCTTTTCCTAAAGCCAACCATGGAAAATGCCAAGAAACCTGCGAATTCACGCGATGAAAATGGTGCTATGCTGAACGCCGGATTCAGATAATTTCTACACCCTAGACTCAAAATATCTGGAGATTTCAATGAATCTCCAAGTGCTGCAGCGACCTTCTCTCCGAGACGACATAGATCGATATGCAAATGACATTCCATGCTACACCTATCCCCAAGCAATACAGGACATCAAACAGCTTCCAACATAATGCTCTTGTGAACGCGACTCAATCATCAATGGAAGATTAAATGCGAAAGACCGAAAAACCTCTTTGAACATGTCTCGCAACATCTAGGGTGATTGCAATCACCCACAGTAGAATCAGTAGACCCCTGAGACAAAACTGGCATTAACTTGTTTTTTGGGGTCCTTCCAATCCGATAGAGACCCATCTCGTCTGACACTTGACTGCTTCAAGTGGTTGTCTTGAAAGACATGTGAATCGGTCGAGAACATCACTGCAGGGGCGGAGTGGAGCGGAGGCCTGGAGCCCTGCAACAACGGCAGGAGAATAGCTGAACATGGAAGAAACATCTGTTGGAGGCGGTTTCAGTGACTGGAAACTTGAAGCAGTATGCTTAATGTATTACAGTATATAATTGTATCGCTACATGGAGATGGCATGATTGGAAAGCTCTTCTCCAAACTGTTGCTTGCACTTATTTTAGGTCAGTCATCCAAAAACTGTTGGATTGATGCCCCATCAGCCCACAAAGAGTGTTATCTCGATACAAGTTGAGCATGTTTGAGCCGAACCTAGATTTAGATCCTGCCATTTTTAGGGGGCTACTTCTTGACATGCGCAAAATATACGGGAAGAAACCACTGTATAAACGACTCCTGAAGCGCCTGCCCCTTTAAGATTTTCTCTTTGCGGACCAACCAAAATTGAAACAAAGGAGCTCATTCTTTGACCGCTCAGCCATTATTAGAAGTTTGCATCATTGGAAAATCCAGGAATCCCAGGTCTAGATCCAGAAAAGCCCAGCTGTTCTTCCTACACCTCGTGGTGTCCAAATCCATGGACTGGCACTCCTCACCGTGGCCCACGACCAGCTACACGCTCCCCTCGTGGCGCCAAGCGTTTCAGCGATTTCACGAATGACTTCTCACTCTCGCTGGCCGTCTCCTCACTCTCTGTGTCGGGCGCCTGCGGAGCCACTCGGGCTGGAGAGCGGAGAGCAAAGACCTGGGAAAGCGGGCTTTTCGACTAAGTCGATGATCGAAGCACCAAGTCTGGTCACTCTTCTTTCGACTTGGGGATGGCTACTAAATGCCAATCCACTTGTAACTTGCCGTACATTGTGCTGTTAAAGAAGACATAGAAACCAATGATCTTGCACTCTTTAGGGTTGGTGTGACATCCATATCATAAGAATCCAACCCAATGTGTACAACTGGTAAGAACAGGGGTCCTCCAGGACCCCCACCTCCTGAGGATCAACAACTCAATCGTCTTACTTGCAGCCCACCTTTAAGGACATGCTGGAAACCATATTCTTCATACAATCTGAAACATGCCCAGTTCTTAGATGTGCTCAAAAAATCTCACTTCCATCCTCTCCCAGCCAGGCTTAGCGATCGATTCCAATGGGACCTCAAAGTGCGACCCTTCTTCAGCTAGGGCCAACGTCCTGACGATAGAACTCTTGCATTGAATCAACAAAGCGCTACAATTGACAAGGTTGGGTACTCTGCCTCTATCCTATATAGGAATACATGATATTTCTGGTGCTGCACGCAGCTTCTTTCACTCTGAGGTGCCCCCCAAAGTGGGATCCGCTTTTATGCGATTGGGGCAGCTCCTGCGCGTTTTTCCAGGGGGTCCAACTGGGAGGTCTCCTTAATACACACCCACAAGGAAATGGATGGCATGGACTCCCGAAGGGAAGATGGGTTTTCCTCTAAACAGAGGGAACCTTCCATGGAAAACCTCCACTTCCATCTTAGTGAGTCGGAGTCGACCTGAAGTCCCAAGGTCCAAAAGCCCCCCATCCAAACGAGGACCCAGATCTGTCCGCCTCCCCCAGCTTCTCTCTCCGGCGGGGGCCTCAAAGGAGACATGGACTAAGCCGTGGCATCTCCCCCCAGCAAAAGAAAGGGAACAAACATGAAACATGCCGAAACTGATAGGGTTTTTGGAAGTTTATATGGGAATTGTCGATTTCGGAGACCAACTCATGGTGTATGTGTCCATCTGGTGAGCAACATTCACACAAGAAAAGCTAGAACCATTCTATATTCCGATCATGTGATCCCCTGCTGGCAGCAAAAATAAGCCCATGCATGATATGTCACGGATGTCATTGTGAGTAATCATCCCTCCCAGGTTAGAGATTTAACAGAAAACTGTTTGACAGTACCGTATTGCTTTGATTTTATGTAAGGCAACCAAAGTGAAACAAAAACATACATCAAGGCTAGTCTCTACCAAATGGCGGCGCATCAGGGCAATCATTCCTGAACTAAGAGAGGTAACAAGGCTTGTGGTAGAACAACTGTGTGTCTTCCCGATAATCTGTTCCTGACCATTTCAGTTGTCCTGGAAAATAAGGGTGAACCTCTTTCCACCTGTTGGATTTTTGGTGGTGAAAACATCACGGGACAACCAACCCCCAAAAAGGCATTAAAAAGGTTATCAAGTTATCAACGTTTCCTCAGTAGGGCTCTAACAGTTACTTCTGAGAGGGCCAGTGAGTCGGGAAGGGATCCTCAACCTCCCTTTCCAACCGCCCCGGCAGGGACATCTCTTCTGATCTCTGCCCAGCTGTGTCATCTTGATCAGATCTGCAAACATACCGGAAATTGCCTGAAAAATGAACAAAAGAGTCACAAACTGATCACCATGGTTTCGGCCCTGTAGTTTTGACCCAAGCTCTGCTCCGTTTCCTTGCGCTCAGGATAGGCCGAGATCATAATGCCTGGACAAACACGAACACAAAACTTTCAAGTTGCCTTGCTTCGAAGTGAGTAGGAATGGAATACTTCGAAGCAAAATACCATTCCAGTTTTGTACGTACTTTCAAGTTTTTTAGTGGACAAATCAATGGTATTCCAGGAATGTTGCAGGAACCTAATGGGCACCGTCATGATCGGCCCCTGCCCATCCTGCCCTTGTACAGGCTAAAGGAACCCGGAGGGCCGACCCACTCATGTAGACATGGGTCCAATCCTCATGTAGACATGAGGCCGAAATCCAGCGGTGGGTCAAACCCTGGGAACCTGGGTTGACCACCTTGGTTGAGCATCTTAGAACCACAAGGGACATCCTTTTTGCAGGTCCAGGTTTGGACCCAAACCCGATCTTTCACGTCAACGTCGTCCATTCAACCTTCATCGGATCCGAACACCTTTTCGGCTGAGGCAGCAGCTACTCTTGGGCTTTTCATGGTGTTCCACTTCTGTCCAAGCAACACCTGCAGTGACACGGAGGTTTTGGGGGGGCCAGCAGCGGGTGCCGGACCTTCACAACCGGACCACTGGGAGGAGGTCGGCTTGGGAGGTGACGAACTCCGTGCCGCCAAATAGATGGACTGGTGGAACCGGACTGGAGTTCACCCAGTCATACGTGGACGACTTGCACGGCCTCCCCCCACGACCCGAGCCCTGTCTCCAACAATTTAGCGTGTCAGTCAGTGGGTGTGGACACGTGTGGACCTGATAAGCCACACACACACACATTGTTCTCAAAAAAGTGTCAACCAGTGAATCTCCATGGCTCAAACTTAGGATACCATCCAGATCTGCTTGTAGGACCTAAACTTAAACCTCTGGGTCCCTAGATGTCTCTAGGTTTAGATCTCTGGGTCTCACTCAGGGGCTCGCGAGGGCGGAACCCTTCTTCCGGTCCCGGGCACGTCGCTGATGAACACGTCCGTCGGTCGACAAGGAAGGTTTTGCTTTAGACATTCGAGGCCAAAACGGAAGAGGAGTCTTAATCTCACTAGGAAGGAGTCTTATTCTCACGAACTGAATTGAGCGATTCTAGGCAAATTCTAGGAACCATCTTTCTGGATCATGTATTTCATGCCGCACCATCCAATGGGCACGCATAAGGGAGGACTCGGGGTGATCTCTCTATCAAACAATTTATCTGCGCCCGAGCCAACTATATGTGGAGCTCAAACTTGGGGAGCCAACAGGCCTCTAGATCCATGATATCCCTGGTAGTGGGAAGAACGAGGAAACCCCTGTCAGTTGTCTCCCTTCTTGTAATTGCTGCACCCACTCACACCTTCAATCCCCCAACGCAAAGACGAAAAGAGCACCAAATCGGGGCCCCCTGTTTCGGGCGGTTCATGGACACCCCCTAATCTCTAAGGGGCCATAATTATTGGACACTTCTTAGGGGTCTTTCACCTCCAACTTCCAGGAATGCCATCCTTGACTGATCCAAAATCATCGCTGCAGAAAAAACAGAAAACACATTAATCTCCCAGAGAATCCACATGTTATACAAGCCAAATGCTTCTACTAACGCACATCTTTGTTAATTAAACACATGGTTTTGTTTTCAACTATAAGCACATCAATGCTAGCACCTCACTCCCCAAAAAGCTTTCGCATTCAACGCGAGATGACAATGCTCGCTCGCTTTCACCGAAGCGGCGAAGCTGTTGTTGGAAGGTGCTCAGCGCCTGGCGACATCGTTTTTCTTTTTTTTCCTCAGTGGTAACCCACAGATCATCCATTACCAGTTACTGGTATCTTATACCAGTGGATGATTGGGTTGGGCTGGTTTATCATCCTTTTTCCAGGGCCCAGTGGATGATGATGGGGCCTGGTTGCAGGCCGAGATGGGTATATCCTATTATATATAGTGGATGAAGATGGATGTATGATTGGCAGGTCGAGATATCTAAAACAAACGGCTCTACAGGTATGACCGACAGCTCTGCAGGTATGACTGACGGCTCTCGGTCTGGGGTTTATACTTGTTGACACTCTGACTGATGGAAACTGCGGTGCAAGTGGATGAAAAACGACTGGATGATGACCATGAAATCCGATCAAACAGGTGGTGGTTTTCCACTTCCGTGATTTGTTCAGGGAGTGCATGTTGACTGGTGATGAAGAAACCCATCAAACTTGGAGGGTCAACAAATGTGACAGATCTCAAACTTGGGGGGGTCCTTCATCAACAGGACGGTCGGTGACTCGGCGATGGAGTCTTTTGCCCACCCCAGCAGGTCGTTTTCGCATGTTGTTGACAGTATTTTACAGTGACGTATTTGGCCCCTGTGGTGTATTCTAGCGTCACAAAGAAACTGTCCCGAGCCTGCCCCCTGGTTGCCTCCTCAAGGAGATACGAAACATCTTCTTATTGTAAACAAGAGCCTTAAAGGTGTTCTGACGGCCGTATCTTCGACCTGTGGCCGCCCTCGCGGGTAGCGGCTCGCTATGCCATGCTACGCCTTTTGTTGCAGGAAAGCAGTCAAGACAAATACCGCAGCACCTACATTAAACAAACGTGCCGACAACTCCTTCTTTTGAGCATGCCATAGGACAGAACACACCCATCTAATCCCATCTACGGCTTTTGGAGACAAGTCTCCTGTGAAGTTCTTCATGTGAGGAAAGGTGTAGGGAAGATCAATTCTATGAAAACATGAGGAGAACACGGCATCCATGCAGCAATCCTGGCAATCTTAGAATGTGGAGCTACTTGGTTGGGAAGCTTGAAGGCTCCCCATATATCACATCCGACTGCAGTTGCTCTTAGAATGACAAGGGCTTCCGAGTCTTCCGAGCTCAGGTATACTGGCGCACTGAGTTGGAAAGTGTCTCTACCCGGTGGAACAGACAGACTCCCTCAGTTTGGCTGGAACATAGAGGTTAACCCTGTTTTCCAGCTGTTGGATTTTGCGTGGGGAAAACCAACACCCCGAAAAAAAAGGCTTGCCCATCTGTCCTGGGTAGGCAGAGCCAAAGGACTGGCATCTCTTTCTTCGTTCGACCAAGGGAAGGACTTGTGATTGGGCGGCCCAACCCGCGTGTGATCTGACATACCTCCAATTGCACATATCCCTCCCCCAATCTTGTAAAGCACGATCGCCTTTAATGAGGACCTTATAATTTCTGCCCGAACAGACGAGAGCACCCAGCACAAAGTCCTGAGATAGGAGGATCATCTGATAATGCTTAGTTAAAAACCACTTGTAAATGTTGCCGTTTCAAAAAAAATCCGAGCCGTCCTGGCAAAAGGTCAAAGCATATCCCTGTACTTGGCCCCTCAGGCACAGCAAGATACAGTGCTAGCGTCTGAAAGTTTCATCCAGCCCAGCCAGGTACAGTATATTCTTGACGGATGTTCTTTTCTACTTCTAAAGCTCTGCAGCGTCGACATTGTATACATAAAAGAAACAGGAATTCAAGCCTTGCACCGGTGGCTAATAAGCAAAAAATAGAACAACTCCCAGACCCCTTCAATCAGGGAACCTCCCAGACCGCGTCAAAACCGAGCAATTGCCTGCAGCAGCTGCTGAGAGGCTTCGTGCAGCTCCGCGTCCACGGTCGTGCCACCGAGCCCGAAGAACCGCAGCAGCGCGCGGCAGTCGGCCTGACCGCGGTGTCGGGCGTCGATGGGCATCCGTAGGGGGGGAAAGGCTTGACTGCTGGGAGCCTAAACCGAAAGCTACAGAACTCTGGGCGGTGCGCGGTGCACGGTGCAAAAAGGGATGGGAAGGTTGTTTGATTTACTAGTGACTAGTCGACATGTGATGTGAGTTGCTTCATGCGGGATCATCACCGGGTCGACATGTGATGTGAGTTGCTTCATGCGGGATCATCACCGGGCTTTGGCGCCCCAAGTGGCCGTTGAAGTTCGCGGGTCACGCTGGCGAACGAACGTTTGGCAAACCGGTTGAACCCAGCATCGACGGCGCTCATGGGATCCTGGACCTTGCAAACGTTCAGCGTGATATCCGACGTTCTTTCAGGTTCTTTTGCCATCTTCGATGCCTTCTTTCCCTCTTCTTCACCGTTTCCATCGCCATCTTCAAACAACCTCTCCGGGCCTCAGTGGCGGCCAGTGTCTTCGTCCACTGCACGACCACACGGTCCATCTCCACCTCGCCGGGCACAGCGAAATCGCTTTCGGCGGAGCATGGCTTTCAGCCACAGAGATGGAGTTGTCTAATGGAACAGAAGGGCACATGATGATACACGTCGTTTCATGATATTTGCAAATATCACTGATATCATCTGATGTCATTCAGGTCTGCAAAAAGAAGCAGCAGGATCATGTTTGTTTGTGTTGGTTCACACTTCAACGCAGAAAGTAAACACAACAACTGCCAACAAGGAGATTGCTGACCGTGAAATCGACTGTCCCCTGTCTATCAACGACCTGAAAAACAACCCCAACTGCAGTTCGTCTGGAGCCACCACATAGAAGAATATATGGAAGGTAGCAAATTCCTGAAAGCAATTGACATTCTACAGGAGGTACAAACCGTACAGAACAAGACTTGTCAACAAGTTTGTGATCCCGTGGCGGTCAACGTCTGAGAAAGAACAAACCACAACCACCAACACCATCAACACCAGGACGTGCAAAAACAAACAAATCCATGGTGCTTCAGTGCTGACATGCGCTGACATGCGCTGACGGTTTCGAGCGCAAGGCATAGCTTGGCTGCTTGGACATCCACATGAAATACGTGAAACAACCTATATCTCCAATTCCCAAACCATCCATGAGACTGACATATATACCGATCATCTGGGGTTGATCTGAGGTCAATGTAGGTCTTATTCCAGTCCCATTCGTCTGGTCTGGGATTGGCACCGGTGACATCCTTCCAGTTGTGGGATCTCTTCTCTGCGGCCACGCCCGGTAATTACGCCGTTGTTCCAAAAAAGGTCGCGAGTCGCGCCTCCAAGCGCTCCAACTGAGACAAGGCGTCCGGGACCTTCTCTTCCTTCTTGGTCAAGCCACGAAAGAAGCCTTGTCCGGTCCGACGATGTCCCGTCACTTTCCGAGACGAGACGTGGTGATTTCGATCACACGACGGCTCGAGATCGCCGGGCGCAGGGCTGCTGCCCAGTTGGGTGGGGATTTGGGGGTCATCTCGAAAGCTCCATGGAGTGAGGGAGCATGGAGTGGTGGGGTTGTTGCAAGACAGAAGGAATCAGAAGGATGTAGGATGGACGAGAGGACCTAGTAGGATGGAGATGGAGGAATGGAGAGATGGATGGCCTGGATGGCTGAGACCAAGAGATGGAGGGAGCAGCATTCTCCGGTGGTTCCAGCCACTTTGGGGTGAAATCCAGAAGTTTTCCCACCAACACTTTTGGGATCTTTCTGGCATCAGTTCAGAAAACTGTCCAAAGGAGGATTGGCCCGAGGTGGATCCAAATTCTATTGGATTCCGATAGGTGAAAGATGGTGAAAGTAAGGACCTACAATCGAGGCTTTAAACTTTAGATCTTCAAGTAGAACTTATGTCATAATTTGCATCATCAAGGTCATTATAGCTCATTTGGCATGGTCATGCTCCCACCCAACACTTGTTGATCGTTATGAACATAACTCATAACGTTATAGTTTCCTTCCTAAAAAACAAAACACACACACACACACGACCTCGCCCCAAGGTTCCGCGGTCCACGTCCCCGCTGAGGGAGGCCTCCAAGCCCGCAAAGGCTAGGAGCGAGGCTTGGCGCCTGGCGGTGCGGAGCAACTGCGGAGCCGGTGGAGCGACGAGGCGACGAGGAACCCTCGTCATCTGGGTGTTCGACATCATCCACTCGTCTTGTCGGTGTGCCAAAAAAGAAACTCATGTATGCATATATCGCATATATATATAATATATATATATATATACACACCTCTCATTCATGAACCATCTGGATGCCGAAGCGGAAAGACAATCAACTCATCGACCTCCACCGGGTCCGACCTCGGGGATTCCTCTTCTCTCGGATCCAGTCCGAGTCCGACCCGGCCACACACCGGCCCACGCGGACCACGTGGACCACGTGAGGTGTCTACCGTCCTTGCGACAGGTGTGCGCAAGCAAAGAAGGTAGCAACGACCGTGCCAATGGCATATTGTGACAAATGGAACAACTTGTAACGCCCGGAAGTACCAAAACCCCCCTGGGTAGTTGACCCATGTGCCCGATTTCGAGCGCTCGAAACCAAGCGCAAACCATCTTCGATCTCATCTTCGACGGCCTTCTCCACGGGGCACTCGGGTGATCTCACAGCATGCTTTTCTGCACAGCCTTGCGACGGAGATGGGAGAAGGTCCATGAACACCTGTCAGGAAGCTGCTGCGGCCTATGGCCTGTAAACATTGATACATGTTGCATAAATAACACATGTGCAAATTGGATGTCAAGTGTTCTTTTGAAGTCACTGAGCTTGCCTGATTGAGGTTTTTGAGGGGGGCTTGTGAACAAGATATGGCCTATAGGAGAAGCCGAGGTCTCCTCTGCAAGCCCTGGGGCCCTGGGGTCCGAAATTGAAAGGACATAGTGAATTTGCATCCTGATGTGATGGGATAACCGCATCATTGCAAGGCATCCTCCATGTTGTTAGAAACAAAACAGTTATCAGCATAGCTGAACGATGCTGAATGGCTGGATTTGGGTTGTCATCATTGCAAAAGAAAAGAAGGATCCCGTCGTGAGCATAGCGACTACACTGAGGCTATCTCCTTCAGGCAAACCGGTTAAGGCTGGGGTTTCAGTACACGCTGTGAAATTTATATGTAGCAAATGTGGAGCGACATTGTGCTGGTAAGACACAAACTTTTCTTGATGTGCACAAGGTGGTCCGCATCATCCCAACATACTGACACTCGCAAATCCAAGAGAAACGGAATGACCTTCCTAGAAATCGCTGCCGTCATTCCAAGAGCACCCGATCGAACTCAGAGAAACACTTATCCGAGCAGGCACATCCAATCTGAGCCTGTACCACTTTCCGCTGCAGAAGGTCATCAATATTTGGAGCAACAGGCAAACCCGCAACACGGCATCAACTGTTTGGTCAAGCGTCACAGCGCTTCACATCAAAGTCGTCTGTGGCGTCCCGAAGCGTTTTGGATTGATCTGGCTTTCCAAGGCGACCATCCGCTGTATGTCCCGAAAGCAAAAGCCATACCAGCACCCTCCTGGCCAGGTGTTTCCTGGTGCCCGATGCCCAGGTTCACCAGCTGGGAAGGAGTCTCCGAACAGCCAAACCTTGGAGCGTCCTGGTGGTTTCATGATCTCACCTTCCACTGGTCACCATCCAATCTTGGAGCGGAGAGGCCGAGAATCTCTGGCAAGATCATTGGGAATCTGCGTTGGCAGTCGCAAACCCGCGAAGGTTAATCAAGATCCTTAGTTCTTCCATCAACATGTTCAACGCAAGATACAAAACATGGATCATTGAGTTTTCGGCAGTTAGACGGGTCCAAACCACCATGAATTGATCCATTTCGCAACCACCAAGAACACTGACAGAGCCACCCACAACCTAGTGCTTGCTCGAGTGTAGAACTTTTTGGACATGCAATCCTGCGCCGTGAAGAGACAGTTTCGTTATAGCCAAACAATCCTCATAATGACTTTCCAGATCTGCATGGGCATGATTGACAACATATGGTTCGGGTCCAGATCATCTAGAGCTTCTTCAACTTCGATTCTCGCTGTCCGGCATTCCTTCATCGCATTTGGTTTGGTGGCCCGTAACATACCAAAGGCAGTTTCCAAAGCCCCTTCTGGCGCCCTGCATTCGTCCACCAATTTTCAAGGGATCTGATCGACTCTTTTCTCCAGATGTCTCGCTGCAGCTTCCGGCGAAGCATCAGGTGATTCGAAACGCTACTAGGAGCGATCGGACGCTACTAGGGGCTCCTGGCCGTACTACTAGTAACAAGAAGCTATTAGAAACAAGAATGCAATAGAATTAGAGCTAAAATTTAATTAGAATAATTTAAACAAGAAGCATCAGGTGATTCGAACCCACGCAACCTTGCAGGCTCCAACTGGGAAAGAGTAGAAGTGGTTGCTCTCGGTAGGGACACCATTGCAGCGAGCGTTGATCCTTCTGGGAAAGAAGCGAAGCAACAAAATATAGTTACTTACATAAATTGGGGGGGGTCGGTTTGAAGGGTTGTTTATATACCCAGAACCTGATCGACCCCTGTTTTGGAGCGAACACATTAATGTTTTCTTATCAACACAAAGGTCAAGCCTGGGTTCTAGGTATACTATGTATACCTCCTGAGGGTCGTTTCCAAGCAGTTCCAAGGAATATTCACCTTCGCTCCCCGTTCGGGTTGTGCATGGCGCCTGCATGGCTTGCCAGGGTCCAAAACGCTGCTCCGAGCGCAACGCAGTAGATTTGGCCATGGGACCACTGTCTCAAACTGTGAACCTCAATAGATCTTTGATCTGCTTTCACTTCATCGTTGTGGTCTGACCATGTCTGACCACCAACCCTTAAATAAAAAAAAACACACACACAGAACACTGCCTGCGTTCGCAGAGCTGCACGTGGCCTGGGCACAGCGAGACTCATGGTTAAGGGACGAAGACATCGGTTGGCCGACGTGGTCGGGTCACTTCCCAGCGTGCCAAAGGTCGTCTGTCTGCTCTTCAGGAATCAAAGTGATCCAACATACCAGCATGGTGAGTGTCATTGTCGGCAGATTTGATCCGTGCTGAGGACCATCTTGGGGAATGGACCTCGGATTTCATTGCTTGGAATTGAGGTCTTCTAGCCCGCAGTTTGTTTCTTCAATCCACATCTATACTTTCTCCCTTCAGTGATAGACATGTCTCAAAATGACTTACTCCTGGCCCACGAACAGCAACGGACACATTTCCAGATCCCCACTACATATATGATTAGATATGCTGCTTTGTCAATGTGATTATATACCTGTTTAAACCACTCCATCCTTTGCCAAACTGACGAATTCCCGATAACCTGACCTTAGTGATCCAGGTCTAATAACATGTCTTGCAAAGATTTCTTACAGATTTGATCAGCTTTCAATAGATATCATATACCCTCACATACCCCACAAACTCCTCAATGAACTGATGCCGGAAATCTCAGGTGCCATATGGTGCCATCAGCTCATCTCTGCATTCCGCCGTCCGGACCTCCTCACCCCCCACCGGACCTCCTCACTGGCGACCTCTTCACGCCGCGAGCGACTCGTGGAGCCTCCTGGCGATATCTCGCCAAGCAAACATGACCAGGATGACGAAACGCTGATCTTCTTGGTCCTTGAGGCCGATCACCTGAAACAACAAAGTATTGAACAAAAACAAAGCTTTTCAATGGTGCAGTCTACCACCCGGTTTGTTTTTGTCCACAACTTGCGGTGGACGCCCACTCCGGTGCTCTCTCCCTTTTGAGAGGTTGGGCATGGGTGACCAGGGCCAAAACACCAAAGACCCCATGGGACTGGACCTATAATTTGATATCATATGATATCATATTATGCCTGCATCGACCCCGGGGTCAACCACACGCAATGTAGGCCTTTCTTTGTATATATTTCAATACATGGATTGTCTGGGATATGGAGCCAAGAGAGGTTGAGAGACCCTGCAGCGGTGGATTTGGGGTACTGTAGGCTAATAATATGGCTGTTCAACCTCTCTAGAAGTGTCTGGGGTTGAGCATCGAAAAGAAGAGACGCCCTGAATACAAATGAATGGCCCTTGATTCCCTGGATGGCATGCTCTTTCACTGCATGGCTTTTGAAGAGGACCGTCCTCTGCTGGTGTGATCCGGCAGTTTCTATGTTGCATTTTGGGAGGGCAAACATGGGTAAACCCAAACACCCCCCTGGTCTTGTTGTGAATGTGTTAGTGTTCATGTTGCTCTATTGCTGGAGATTTAACATCATCATGTTAGAGGCGGTCAAACCTGTAAAATAAACTGAAGTATGGGGTGCGTTCCTAATCACGGGATCTATGCAAAACATGATTTTCTAGAGTTGGATAAATTCGTACAATGAAAAGGAAATCGATTGCCGTCTGACATTGTTTTTAATAGCACAACTTGCCACTGCCAATGTGGAGGTAGATTGATCATGTCACACTCCTTTCAACTTTCCATACGGAAACAAGACTTTTGCAATGACTTTGACTCCTGTTAGAGATGGGAGATCTGTCTCCACTGAAACAAACGTGATCAAACAAAACAACGTGTCCACAGTTGCATATAAGTCCTTTCTATAGCGAGCGCACACATCCAGTAGACAGAGCCGAAAACGCACCGAGCCAGTCAAAATTGTCAAAATCTGCTAAGAACATAATGCAAAAGGTGCAAGAAATCCAAATCATAATCAGCCACACGCTGCCAAACAACTGCCTCACAAAAGAAACATCCATGCACAATGCACATCCTCACTCTGAGACACGATTGTTGGAACTAGAAGCTGACAATCTCATCACAAACAAAAAACGCCATCGCTCCTCCCACCGAAAGCTTCAAACACTCCGGCGCTTGTGCATGGTCGCCCGGTGCTGCATCTACGCTGAAGGAGAGATGAGGTTGGCCAGTGGTGCTTGGAGACCTCAAGAAAAACAAACTGGCGCGAGGATGGCACGATGGATTCGAAGCCATGGATCAACCCGCTTGCCCAAACAGTTCATCCATGGAATAGTTACTGTATGATGCTGTACATGCATACATTTACCCCAATTGATGACCCTAGTGTAGGTGGCTATTTCATGGATGGCTTGGCTTCTGAAAGCTTTGGACTGCTGGGTTGGGTTGTCCAATGGAAGTATGTGGTGCAGTCGTGACCCCCAAAACGATCGAAAACGGAAGGTCTTGGTACACTTCGAGAACCATTTCAAACCTTTATATTGTATATATATATGCCTAAAACCTCCTGCTTGTTACTTTTTCTGCCGCTGCTTTTTGGGACTAGCAAAACTGCCGCTAATATCCTTGTTCTCCATCAAACAACAGAAACTGCCGCTGGATTTTTTCAGCATTCAGGTTGCACGGTCTTGAAAGGATTCCCAAGACCTCTCATGTTAAAAGCCCCTACTCTTCCTGAAACGACGGATCATGCATTTGCACTTCACACTCCAGGCCAAAATGATACTTCTCTCCAGGTTTCTATAGCTGATTCTTCTGGAGGACCTTGCAATTCGACCTATATAGTCCTCACTCATGCTGCAGTCGAAACTTCCTGGGTTTAACGCCACCCTGCCAGATTCAACAGCATGGTGCAAATCCAACCTGATGTGCATCAGGGCGTGTAGCTTAGGGATCATCGCGAAGAGGTTGTATTGCTTGCCCCAACAGTAGTGTGCTAGTAGACAATATGCGTTGCCAAAGCTTTGGATGGCATCCCTCAAAAACTTGGCGCAACCCAACGGTAGCCACAAAGAATGGCCGTGAATCCCCTGACTAAAGGCTAACCCAGAGGTGCAGCCCTCTTCAATCCACCGAAACACCTGTTGGTCTACACGCGACCAATGTGGCTGGTGCATCTCCATTCTCACAAAAAATCGCAACCATTTGGTCAAGACAATGGTGTCAGATCCTTTGCATCCCAACCATGCGAAGGCTCCTTTGGCAGCATGCATGTTTGCAAGCGTGAATCCACGAATACCATTCACTCGCTGCTTTGTTGTCTCAAGGTAGAGGCGGACATTTCCCCAGGCACGCTCAAGACAAACATGCAAAGCATCACTTTCTCCTGGAATAGAGAAGCCTTGAGTGTCTGCAAAAATCTAAAAGGGACACAGTGGAAGGGGTTAGTACAAAGCAAAACAAAATATAATAAAATATGTTCGTGGTGGAGCAAGGGTCAGCCCATGTTGCATAGGAGGATAATTGCTGAACCTGCAAAATTTCTACCCACACCAAGCCTATAGATGTGAAAGGCGTCCTTCCGAAGGAACATAGCAGGTCGCGCTGCATCAAACTCAATCCGGCTCCAGGGTGGGGATACTGCCCAAGGCACAGTGCGGTGTAGCGTTTGAATCCATCTTGCAGACGGGTTCACATCTTCAAACGCCACTTGCGGCAAGCCAGCGTCGCACTCATGACATACAGCTCTTTCATTCACGTGTCCACAATTAAGGTACGACCGGGTCAGTGCCCCAGCTTTCTTCATCCACTCAAGATCCAGTTTGAAACCCAACACCACAGGATAGAACCTCCAGAGGTTGCTTTTTTTGTGTCCTGCCACCATCGCCGTGACAAAGAACTGGAAAACAATGTTTCCGTCGCTCTGCGCTGCAAGTGAAGATATGGTGACTTGGATGCTCTAACCGGTACGCATTCCAAAACTGAGATAAGACATCCGGTGCTTCACTTTCGTTGCAGCCACCAAGAAACAGCCAGGGTTCTTGCAACATGAGAGTCTTGAACACATCAGCTGGCTTCACAAAAGGGATGGAAGCAGTTGCAGCCCCCTCTACATGAGTATGCGTAGACATTGGAATCTTCAAAGACATGGAATGTCTCGAAACCAAGCGCCTGAACTGTCTTGTTGCATTCTTGGGATTCATCCCAGACGATCTGATGACGCTTTGGGCAAACGCATCTCCCTGCTCTTCTGCAAGAGCTTTCCTTTTTTCAGGAAGGATCTTCGCTGGAGCCTCGGGAAGTTGACAAAGCACAGATATCAACGCCCCTTGATTATGGTATTTGGGTAAACAAATCAAATTACAAACCTTATCTTCCGAATATCCCCGCCTATCCTTTTTGCAAGGAAATAGTATACAAAACCTATTTTCTAGTAGGCACCCCTCAACTAAACCAGGTGGCCCCATCAGCCACTGTTTCAATGACCTGTCGCAAGATGGGGCCAGGTTCATCAGCTGAAGATGCACCTGGCCGGAACAAATTAAACTAGTATTATGTTGCGCTGGTGCCTGAAAGGGCAAGTCCACAGTTGGTTGGAAGAGGCCGAGACCGCCTTTTTCCCATGTAGTGCCACAAGACTATTGCACCACTATTGAATTTGGTATGGAAATCCAGCGAATGAGCCGGCCCCTAAAAAGGCTCAGGCTTAAATTTGACCCACAGTGACTTTGCATGGGCGGGTTTCTAAGTCTAAGCAAACAAGAAAGACAACAGACAGCAAAATCGCAGAAAGCAACAGTTGATCCAAACACGACTCACGAGCGTTTAAAGTCAAATAGTTGAAATAATGACAACGCCATCACGCACGTCTTTCATTCCTCAGCTTTCACCTTTTTAGGTGCTTTAGGTGCTTTTACCTTGTTCTTTTGCTTCAAGAAGGCTAGATAAGGCCTCAGTCTGAAAACATCTGAAACCCATATCCAAAGTATCAGTAGCTGCACGCAACAAGTCACAAACTACAAGCAAGCATTCATCTTGCATTGTAGGAGTATGTCCAAAACATGCCATATAGTAGGTTTAGTAGTAGTAGGTTTGCAGTACTGCTGCTCACACCGACTGAGCAACAAAAATGAAAGCCAGAACTCTGGAACCAGTGGTGATTCCTTTGCCACGCTGCTGGGCACGACTGTGTAGGTTGAGCGCTTCACGGCACCTGCGCCACAAGCACACCCAAATCCCTTTGAAACATGGGGTCTGTGAACACAAAACAGCTATTGGTGAACCACTTGTGCAAAATTCAGTTTTGGGTGACGGAGTTAGACTACTTTTTGAGATGGCTTGGCTTCTCAAAAGAAACTCTCCCTGGATATTGAGAATAAAGTTGGTAGGAGGGTGACTTCTGAAAGGAGCAGGCAAAAGACCAGCTCTTACATTGGATATTGAGAATAAAGTTGGTAGGAGGGTGACTTCTGAAAGGAGCAGGCAAAAGATCAGCTCTTACATGCACTTGGTGTTCTAGGTGGTGGAATATAATGAACCATTTTCTTTGAAGGCAGCATTCAAGGATTTAAGTTCGGCCAAGGCACGCGTTCTTTGCTGTTTTGAACTGAGCTCGAAGTTGGTCCTGATGCCTAAGCCCCGCACATGCAATGTGTCGGTTTACACGGGTTCCTTTTCCGACATGACATGCTTACAAAGAAAAGAAGACTAGCTGCTGGTGCGAAAAGCCGTCAGCAAGTCCACTGGAATGAATCTCGGAAATCTCATCACAAGATTTCTCCAGCAATGTCGAAAAGCTCACCGCCTTTGCGATCAGCCTTGGCTTGCGCGAGGCCATAGGAGCTAGGGAGCCGGGGCTGAGTAAAAGGGCCTGTTCAACAGGTGCCTTTGTTGAACCTGTTTGAAGCTACTATACTTGCTAAAACAGCAATCAAAAAAGGTTAACCGGCTGGGTCACGGGTTCATGGCAGCATTCGACTTGTCCAGGGAAGTGGTAAGATCATTCATTTTGATGGACCACTTTGAGAGGCATGCCAACACCTTGGTCACAAAAGAACTTGGAAGGCCATCCGAATCCATTTCAGGGAAGGAGATTTGCTTCAGGGCTTTGGTCTCAGATTCCATACTCTGATGTTCAGCAGTGCGTCGATGATCATCTAGCAGGGGGCATCCGAGCATACCGGAACCACAGGGAAGAGAAACCAAGCACAGTATGCAAAAGAGAGGAACTCTTTAGAAGCTTTAGAAAAAACAGCTGACATGCAATGTGAAATGAGATTGATGCAAACAGACCTTCATCTTCCAAAGGTTCTTCAAATTCAAAGTTCTCAAATTCCATGTCACAGTTGAACTCATCCTCGTCCACGTCCGAGGATTCTTTTTCCAAGGTGTCACGCTTCCTCTTCCTTCACTGGGCAACCAACAGAGTTGTGCAGAGTTTACTTATATAACCACACCTCACTGGAAAGAGTTGTGTACTCACAGCTGGTGAAATCAAGTTGAAGCAAGGAAATAAGCTTTTTCTTGTCTGTTATACAGCGCCACACCATGTTTGGACCAAGGGTCAGCATCCGGCCCTGCTCCTTCTTGAGTACCCAGTAGTTCCACACATTGCGCTCGTATAAGTCACGCCTTGGAGGCGTCAAGAAGCTGCATGGAGAAGAAGAAGTCATTCAAGCTGCATTGAGAGGCCGCCAAAACAAGGAGATACTTGGTGGAGGGGGATGGCAGGTACCGCCTCAACAAAAACTGCTCTACTTTGATGGCCATATTGAATTTACCTGACAACTCCTCGTTTAGCCTTTGAAGCCCCGAACATCCGAGTTTCTGTTTCCAGCCCTTGTTGCGCATAGCCTCAGCCTTGATCGCCTTGATCCGGTGCCTAGAGATGTTGCAGAGGCAGAGCATGATCAATGAATGGTTATGGGCAGCCCTTGTAGAAACAGTCACACATACTCTGACTCTATCATATGCCATGGCACTCCGGAAAACCTTCATGCTTCATGTCTTGCTCAGACATAAAGGAACCATCTCCCCACAGGTCCGTCTCACGAATGCGGGTCACAATTTTTTTCATCGCCTTCTTGACAAACAATTCCTGCACAACCCCGACTCCAAAAAGATGAATTCCTTTGATCAGACACATATGATTTATGAATGGGTTTGGTAGCAGTCCTTGTCTAGGCCAGCGGACTTGAAGTCCTCAACAATCATATCCTGATTCCCATCCTTCCACGCCTTGATAATCTCTTCGGGGACTAAGTAGGTTCCATCCGCACGGGGTTTCATCATTCGCTCAACACGTTTCCGAAGCGCTGCCTTCGAGATCGTGCTTACCACCTCCTGAACAATGGCAGGTGATGGAGTCAATGACTGGTGCACCGCGGAGGCTGGGGTCTCAAATGGAATCCGACGCGGCGACGGTGGGGCAGGGGTGCAATCTTGTTCATGAGGATCTGGTTCTCCATCCTTAAAAGAAATGGTTTGAAATCAGTGGATGGCCAGTCACACATATACCACAAAGACAAGTTCCAGGTTGGATTGGAAACAAGGTGCTCCCAAGGTGTTGACACCATTCCCAAAGAAATGCAACATGTTGGCCTGAGGCAACAACAGAAGGAACACACCGCTAATATAATATATATTGTACGATATATATGATTGCGAACAAAACACCTCCAAATTCATATCATCCATATCATCCACATCTGACAGAACTGGTGCTCGAATCACGGCCCTTGCTGGAGTGGCCACCGGGGTAGGAACATTCTGCTGGGCATTCTTGTTCTTCATCTCCTGAGCGCAAGGGGCCCAACCCTCTACCAAGAAAGGCCAAGAGGCTAGAAGAATGCCAAGAGTAAAGGGCACTCCAGAATATGACCGTTCAGGGTCTTTTTGGTGGTAATGGTTCTCAGAAACCTTGGGTGTATTCCTTCAAATCAATATATGGCAGGGCACCCACGAAGAAGGAACCACTGTACATGGCACTTACCATTCCAAGGGCCCAACCCGCAACCCTCTACCATGGAGGGCCAAGAGGCACTAAACAGAGTTGTTTTTGAAGCGTCCTTTTCCTATTGTTGTGGAGAGTATTTAGGCCAAGAAAAGGTCACTCCAGTTGGCTTGTGTTGGTATGAGCTTTGAACCATGCCCTCTATCCATGAGCCGGCCTCCAAATGATGAAGCTCAGCAAGAAGCTCCGCTTCATTCCAGTTATCATATGTGTGGTCACGCACCACGCGTTCCCCCTCCATCAGAGTCTCCGAGCTGAAGCACCGAGAAGGGAGGGAAATTTGAAGCATAACTGATCCCTGACCTACTCCCAAATGGCTAGGACGGCTGAAGACGCCGCTGGGACGGCAAAAGACGCCGCTAGGATGGCAAAAGACGCCGCTGAGTTTTTTACAAAACTGGTCATTAGTCAACTCATGGATTCCATGAGCTGCAACATGGCTCATGAGTTTATCATTTGGGGCTCACCTCGTGAAATATAGTTCATGAATTCTATGAGCTCATGAATTCATGAGCTCCCTATATATAGCTCATGACTTGTATGAGCTAGTGAGTTCATGAGCTCATGACTTTCATGAGCTGCTGATACCTATGAGCTCATGCTTATAGCTCATGAGTTCCATGAGCTCATGAATTCTACAATGTTGTGCGTCTTTTTGTTCCGCTCCCCACTTATGTTGTTTGGCTCCGGAGTTCACAAGTCAGAAGGCAAAGCAGCCCTCCACTCTGGACTTGGAATTCGGAGTTTCTTTGACCCCCTACAATAAATTAACACATCTCTGATGTCAGAGAAGTCATCCCAAAAATCTTCCCCGTATTGAGCTTCAGTGAAAAGCTGCAGCACGCTCTTGCTCGATACCTGAGTGGGGCAGAGGTCCCATCAAAATCACAAATCCACAAGTCTTTATAAAGCAAATGAAACCTGGGAAGCTAGAAGCTAATTGAGATGTGGTGCCGGAGGCAAAGACTCATGAGGTTTGTCTTCATACATACCAGGAAATAGGCTCACGAGGTTGCGGGCAAAGCGGAAAGTATAGCGCCTTATAAGCTAACAACAGGTATAGAAAAATAAACAATTCAAATTTCACTCCATCCTATTTTTCAGGGGGCCACTATGTGCAGTTAAATGATTGTGTGCCTTTCAGGTCACTGGTTCCCTGCCACTTCTTTTTCCCAGATCCATCAACCCAGGTCTTAGTGGTTTGAACCTCACTTGGACGTTCATCCTTTGTGAGCGTTCCCAGGTCCGAAGCAGCAATCCTCCGGCTGGTGCTCCACATCCAGGTACGCTTCCAAGTTAACGCCAAGTGTTTCTTCATCCAAAAGCTCACTTTCCAAGTCTTAGATGAATGCAGGGTATACAGTACTATACATGCAGTGGTGTCTACTGCTCATAGTTCGCAAGCTAAGCTACTGGGATGTTGTGCAACTGCAATAGGTTGACAAACCAGACATATCGGTCATGTAAAGATATCAAGCTGTTGCCTGGGTTCTCAAGCAGTATGGTGCCTCCTGCGCATACCGTCAATACCATCAATATCACGGTCCTAGGCAAGATGGGCCATGTTTGAACTATTTTACCAGTGCAACTCGAAACAGTGAAACAGATTCAATCTTTAAAAGCAAGCTTCCGACTCATGAGTTTGTTGGACTTTCTCACCGACGGCACATTGTTGTTTCCAAGTGGGACAAGTAGGTCTCGAGAACCAGTTCCCCGATTTACTGGGACAAAGCTTCCACAACATGTCGCGAATAAGCTGATCAGTTCATTGAACCGCCCCCTCAAAATAAGTTTCACAGCTAGGACCAAACCTGCCGAGCTGTTAAGGTCCATCGAACTCCGCTTTGCACGCCATTGTGATTTCTGGTCAAACTCAATCTCATAGGGCACTGATTTGAAGCCTAGGTATTCACTTAGTTGTGCTACTCTTGAGCAGCCCGCAAAATACTCTATGACCTGAATGTCCTGTACAGCCCAAGATGGGTCCTCCATCCAGGAGATCAGGAGGACAAGCAAAATCAGGACCTTGGGCAGCAGTGTGGAAATTATGTATTCGAGATACAGGGCAAATGCAAAAAAGAAAAGAATCGTGGGTGACCTTCTTTGATCCAAAGGGCTTTTGGAGTTCCAAGGGCAAACATCCTTTTGAAGAACAGATCCAGCTCATCGGGTTTCATCGCACCAAACCCCAGGAGAACTGTCACAGTGATAACTGCGATTTGGTCCACGCACTGCGGATGCAGTCATTGGTTGGTTAGTCTTTGCAAGGCTTGAGCATGCTACATCAATGAATCTCAAGCTGCCGTGGAATGAGTCAATTTAAGACTAGCCAGATAAACCTGAATCTCTGTAGTCAGCACCAACTCCAAACTTGGCTAGCCCGATCTGGCCACGACGGAGTTGGTACATGACCTGGCCGGATGCTGCGATGATTTGTTTGCACAACACACTAATCGATTTATCTTGTGCAGCGCGTACCTTTTGAACTTTCCCAGGCTGATAGCCGGTCTATTGCGCACAAGTGTTCTGCACTTGTTCCATGAATGTGATAGAACACACTCTACCCCTAAAGATTGAACCAGCATGGCATCACATACTGGCAGACACTCCCGTATACACAGCTTGCGTATATACCTTGACTCTTTAAAGTTTAAACATTTACTATATATATAGTTAGCATGGCTCAAGAGACTTGCGAAGCTGTGGTCCAAAAATCCAAAAAGCAACGTCACCTAGACAGCTCATAGCTTCCCGCTGTCCTTAGCCCAAGTCATGAACCCACTCACGGATGCTCCGGCCACGTCCAAGAACTGAGCTTCATCAGAAAGAGGGCCCTTAGCTGCAAAGGCCGTCATACAATGGCTCCACCATGGCTCCTGAGAAGGTACGAGACAGATTGAATTATTGACCCTCATCTCATCTCTATTGGATTGGGCTTGGGGGCTTGAAGAACCCGTTGCAAAAAGAAAGCGAGCCAGCAGTCCTCCCAGCTGTACAGAGTCATCGCACCAGCATCAAGAAGCTGCGGCGCAATAGTGTGCTTGAAAACATCCTTGATGGCTTGCCAGCGGAACTTGGCTGGGGATGTTGTCGGGCATGCGCGGCGGGCAAAGGACTTGGCTTCTCCAGTCCGCTGGCGCTTGGGCTTCGGCACCTCGACCTCCTCCTCCTCCTTTGCATCTTTTGATGCACTGGGCTTCGAGCTACTGCTCTTCGCCTTGGCCTTGGCAGCTGCCTTCTGAACTGCCTTCGTTTTGGGACTTGCCTTGGGCTTGGGAGCCTTCTCCTTGGGAGCTGTCTTGGCTTTGGCCGCTGGCCGGGTCTCTTCAACCTCCATGGCCGGATCTTCACCCTCAAGTTCTTCGGGCTCATCCAAAGCAGAGCCAGCAGGAGCTGCCCGGCCGCCTCCTCCACCTTTCCCACGGCCTTTCCCACGCCCTTTCCCACGGCCTTTCCCCTTTCCCTTTCCTTTTCGACTTTTCCGCCCCTTCCCTGCTGGTTTCCTGCCCCTGGCTTTTCTGTTGCCCTTTTCAAGGCGGCCTTCCTTTTCTTCCCGTTCCTCCTCCTCCCCCAAACCAGCAGTGGCATTCTTTTGCCGGAATTGGGAAATCCTGGAAAGGAGCGGGATCTTTGGAGACAGGCCTTGCTGTTCGAGGTCAGCACGAAGCAAGACAATGGAATCTTGAAGAGACAGGCCTTGCTGGAGCGTTGCCTCTAGACTCCCCAAGATCTCCTCAGATTTATGGCTGCTGTCACCAGGCTGGGGCTTCGTGGCCGAGACAAATTTCACATCATCATCATCCTCCTCCTCCTTTTTGATTCCCTCAGGAGTTGCCATCAGCTTCTTCACTTCCACACCTTTCTCCCCAGTAGTGGGGCATGGTGTTGCAGCTCTTTCAGCTGCCTTTGCCTCCTTCTCGGGGGGTGTGCCGTTCTCATTTGGAGTGGGGCATGGTGTTGCAGCTCTTTCAGCTGCCTCTGCCTCCTTCTCGGGGGGTGCGGCGTTCTCCTGTGGAGTGGGGCATGGTGTTGCAGCTCTTTCAGCTGCCTCCGCCTCCTTCTCGGGGGGTGCACCTTTCTCCTCTGGAGTGGGGCTCGGTGTTGCACCTGCCTCGGCTGCTGGATGCTCCGGAGGACCTTCCTTGAGAGAAGGCTTTGGCATGCTTTCACTGGCACCAGGTGCTTCAGTGGCTTCTTCCACAGCCACCTCCTGGTGACTGCTGTGTTGTGGGCAAGCTTGTGGCAAGGGTGTCGTTTCCGGAATTTCATTCTCCAATGCATCCTCCTGACGGTCCTGGCCCTCAGGCTCAGCATTGTGAGGCATCATGTCTGGAAACTGCGAGTCGGAGTCTACAGGAGGGTATAACATATCATATAGCACATCACCAACCACCGGTTGAGAATCAAAGAGCAATGGATCCACTGGCGATTGGGATTCAACCTCCAAAGCTGTGGTAGGGGTGGACGGATGAGGCTCTGACTCTCCCAGCCGAAGGGTCTTGGCACGAAGCAATGCTTCTTTGTCAGTCTCCGCCTCCTCGGCTGGTGGTTGGGGTGCCTCTGACTTGGAGTAGGCATCCATAGCTGCATCAGCATCGTAAGGGACTGTGGCGGTGAAGTCAGAACATGGGGTGTCAGGCGGCTTTGCTGCCTCAGCCTTCCTCTTGGCAATGGCCAGCCTCAAACAATTGCTCATATATTGTGTTGTAGAGTGGTGAAAATTAACAAAAACAAAAGAAGAAAGTAATTGCGATCAAAGCCAGGAGCTGAATGGCTTTGATCCTTTGATCATAGGATTCAGTCTGCTTAGTCTCGCTGCCAGCCACCAAAGAAGTCTTCTCCTCCTTGACTGCATTGTTTCCCACCACATTGGTGGCATGTGTGGACTGCGTGGTGCTGGATCCCATGAATACCACCTCCATGTCCTCCAACACAATGCCACGCTGTGCCTGCTGTAGAGAACGTTTCTCCAGTTCGATCAGGTCACCATCATCATCCGGAATCTCAAGGACCTCATGGACTGCAGCAACTTTTGTCTCCACAGTCTCCGCAATCTTCCGCTGACGTTCAGCTTGCATCGCCCGAATTTGCTCGCCCCAATGACGGAAGAGGACCTCATAGTATTCTGCCACTCCAAGTGCCTTAGTTCTGAGAAGGTCAGTCCAAAAGGCTGAAAGAGAAACGAAGCAGTAACAAAATAACAAAGCACTGCAGGATTAAAGCTGAACCCTAGCTACCCTTCGCTGAGGACTGTGATCCTGAGAGCTCCGGGTGTCAGCACCAGACCTTCTCAAACTGTAGGAGAACAGTTTCTTGATGGCCCAGGCGTCGTGATGGATCTTGACTGGGTTAAACGGAGCACTCAGCAGAGTTCGAAGCTTGTAGACCTAAAGGGGTCCAATTACACTCACCCCACAGATGCAATGGAATCAATGGAATCAACACCAACTTTGAAAGCCACTGAACTCAACACCTTTGAAGCCCTTTGCCTGAGCTTTCAAGTAGTCGATCCGTGGTGCCTTTACAACCTTTGTGGAGGCACAGTAGCACTCAGCAACGATGGACATGACACTGGCGTTATAGCCTAAGGTCTCCAGGTTGATGACATTCACCTGCTTCTCAGACAACCACCGCACCAAGCCTCCATGGTTGCGAACAAGCTCCCTCACTGCCCTGCATTCCTCCCATGTGTCAGCCAAGACAGTGTCAAAATTCTGGCGCTTCGGAGTGGGCGCAGCAACCATTGAGGGTGGCGTGGGAGGTGGCTGCATCTCCTTCTTCACTACCTCAACTTCTTTCTTGACTCCCGTTTTGACTTGGTTGGGGACCGCCACCATGGCCGGCGCAACCAAGCAGCAACAGCTCGGGAGCACTTCCCTGAGGCTGTATGAGGTTCAGCACTGGAGCCAAGAGTGGGATTGAGCCCATCAAAGATCACAAGTGCTGGCATGCTGCAATGCTTTTGGTGGCCACATGGGCATTTGTGAAATTGACAAAAAGGAGACGATACATGCATGCATACACACCTGCAGGGCTCACAAGTTGAAAGGCAAACAAAATGTATAAACCTGCCAGTGCCACCTGCAGGAGCTCGTCATGTGGGATGCAAAGCGGAGCCGTGCCATCGAGCGGAAAAAGAGATGACGGGAAGCTGACTCAAGAGTCTTCAGGGTGGCATTACTTCCACTTCCCTCCAAGATTGATCATTCTTGCACTGGAGGTTGTGACCCTGTGATTCCTTCCAGATACATGCCCACGAGGGCCTCTCCTAACACCCATGAAGCCAAAACACAAGAACTGCCGCTGATTCATGGAAAATTGATGGAACATCAAAAAGCAACTATTTCTCCAAAGGCAAGAAAAGAGCAACCCTAGGAAGACCTAGGTGGTCATATATATATATATATGATATATATATATATAGTTATTTTATATTTATTGTTTAATTATCCAATTCTCCATGAGTGATTCCGAGTCTCGAATCGCGAGGGGCGCGGCTTCGGGTCGGGCTTCTGCCCAGTCTCCAAGGCCACCAGGCACCTCTATGCACCTCGATATCCTGCTCTGGCTTGGTGAACACCGTGAACAGGAATTACCAACATATACAAAACACTTTCCTGAGCCATCTTCTCAAGCCACGCCTGTCCACATGTGCAACCCTAAAGCTATGACACATAACTATATTGTGATTTTAGCCATGAGTTCTGATGGGGTATATTTTCGACTTGATATAACACGAATGATACATGATAACTATCAAACCAAAGGCACGATGGCAACTGGAAAACCCAGCTGTGTAAACCGAAAACGATCGTTGATGCTCAAAGCGTGCGGCTTAGTGTCCAACATCCCCAACAGCCTGAACATGGGTCAGTGCATGTCAGTGCCCGGTACTGTATTTTATGAATACCTGAAGGTAACAACCTGTATCAAACTCCACCGGCTAGATATGCTTCATCACTCTTTTCTGGGAGAGTCCCCACCTGAAATCAAAAAGCAAAATCCAACGACCAAAAAACCTGTAGAATCGGGTGCTGTGCTCAATCAAGTGCTGGAGCAAGGTTCAAGATCCACGCCGAAAACCCCACGGATCGGTGTCTTCCCAAGCGTCGGATCAGCAAAGATCTCAAAAAGCTCCGTGCCGTTCACGTCATCGACCAGCACCCAAGGGCCGAGTCCGGGGTCTTCCTCCTCAGCGGAAGGCCGAAGGGCCGCGTGCCACGGTGCGGAAGGCCATGCGAAGGCATGGCGAAGCAAACCACGGTCGTTCGGAATGTGAAAGAAAGGGAGGACAGTCTGAGATTGGTGTTATTCTTCAACCACCCCGAAGAGTTTGTGAAAGGTCCTGGCAGATCAAGTCCTATCTGCCATGCCAAGATCGATCTCCTTCCTACCACGAAACCAAAGACTTTGAAGGTGTCCAAAGTTCTCTTGAAGTGCGTTGTAAGCCAATGAAGCTCTGCACGTCTATGGTGTCGTGGCATACTTGCTGCAAAAGGACATCTGCATGTGCAGTAGATTTGAAATTCTTGTCCACTGTTTCTCGCAACTCCAGCTGCCACGGAACGAAAGCACTTAGCTATGTGGTCACTAGCGACATCTCCAAGGCCAAACTTCCCGTATACAGAGGTCCAATAGTTCTGATACAAACCTGCTTTGGACTTCAAGTTCTGCCTGCCTCAATCTTGCCTGATATTTTGAGCTTGGTTGCCAAGTGAAGCACAAGGCATCTGGCCAAGAGTGAAGTCTTGGCACAACTCACAACGTCCTCACAGGTTTTGACACAGCTCGTCCTGCTTGTTTGGCAGGGTGAAAACATGTGAAAACCGGCGTTGAACACCATAACACCCAGTCACACAGTGATGAGTGAGTACGTCTGGCAAAGAGCGGATGATGGACGAGTGCATGTGGATGTGGAATCCGCGGCCTTTTGACCACGTTGCGGCGGCGGCGGGTTCGTCAATACCCAACGGGGCCTTCAAAAAGCCTTCAAACTCCGAACTAAAACCCATCCCTTTCGTCCCGTTGTCATATGGAAAGAGTTCCTCCCATCTCTTCACCCCCGGAACCCCAGCTGGTTCTCCGAGCATCGATCACCGGTTCGGGGGCCACTTCCGGGGGCGGCGACGGAGGCACGGGAGGGCCTGGGCGGCCGGGGCGCTCCAGGGGCACGCCATGTGTGACGGGTCATGGAGTTCTGGTGATGTTGGAGAGGGAGTTGAGGGTTCTGGTTCAAGAAGTCCAGAGACTCCACGTGGTGAAGATTTGCCTATACATGGAGTGTTTGGGGTTGGTATCAGATGCTGGAGTGTTTCATGGAAGATGACCGGAGTGCTACTTAAAAGCTATACGAAGTAACTCCTGGTTGTTCCCCAATGTCCTGGTTGCTGTATAATAAGAGGCTTCAAGATCAACAGAAAATGTGCCCATCAGCGGAGTAAATCCCCGAGGTGCTTGTGTTCCTTGCAAAGCAGTGTCTTTGGACATGTCCACTTTGAGTGGTCTCTGATGGTTTCAGTTTTCTGCTGCGCAATCATGAGTGTTCCCTTGTGAAAGTGATTGACACTTCCTATGTTGTTCCTCAAATATACTTCGGGATTGATTGTCCACCAAGGATTAAGACGACTCTCGTTGAATCTCTGCTGTCGAATGATGGGGAGGCCATGACATGAGGGTGTCCAGTCGTACCTTCTGAGAAGGTATGTGGATCCAATGCGTATATATAAATACTGTAAAGTTAAAGGTTGGATGTGTGCATTTGGAGAGCAGAACCGATTGGCTGGAACGGAATGAACCGCGGGCCACCTGGAGGTAGGCACACTGAGGTTTCTTATTGGAGGCATGAGGGGGAGATGGGTACATGAGGACGAGTTGACCAAAACCGGTCCCCTTTTTCAGCCTGCCAATTCAGCTCCCGCTTCAAATGATTGACAGTCTTGAAGGGAATCAAGGTACACCCTCTCAAGCATGCTAGCACCTTGACCAACTTTAACTTTGGTCGACTTGGTGGTTTCTGTGGTTCGTTCAATCCTTCCTCTCCTTTTCGTGTTTGGTTTCTTCGTGTCAATGCCAGTTTGGAACTCTATGCTGACACCAGGAAGAAATTCCATCGAATTAGACTTGGAAAATATTCGTAGTTGCCCCTGTGTCCCTACCAAACTCTTCGTGATCCACACACTCGCGATTTGCTTCCTTGTTTTACCTTTAAGGATCTCGCCCGGGCCTCGGAGTGTTCTGCAGAAAAAAAAACCGCCCCTGTATTTTTGACCGAACACATCTCCGCCATATCGTTGTTGCGAAGTGCAGCTTTACCCTCCCCCCTTTTGAGGCACCAGTGCCTCGCTCGGCCCTGCGGCCACGGCGCTGGAGTTCTCCGGCACCTCATCGATGCTTGGCATCCGCTCCGTTGGCTCCGGGAGTGAGGCTGGGAGCTCCTGAGTGGAGGAAGTCGCGGAAAGCAGAGGTGGTGATAGGGGAAGGCATTGACTGCATTGGAAGTCAAAGATCTGTAGAATATCAAGAGGTGATGTCAAGTGTGGTTAATGGTTTAGAGGTCGCAGAAACGTTTTAAGCAATGACGACTAATGGTATGTTTAGCAGCACTTGTTGAATTGATGAATGCACAGTGCATCACAGTGCCATCTATGCAGAGGGGCAGTTAGCTTGTGTGAGTGGTTGCAAGCAAGTTTTTTCGCTGTCAGGGAATCATTTGTCGGACCTCAGGAAACCACCACGAAATTGAGCATATATAAATGACCAACGACTCAAACCCCCGTACTGTGGTGCCCAAAGCAAGACCTGACCATTGGAGTCAGCCCATGTTTGCTGCGAAAAGCTCCTTATGAACCTTGTATAGCTGACCGTCACTCGAACAGCGAAAACTGGTCGCTTCTTGCTGCCAAGACTCCTGATCACCTCGCGCCTGACAGCCGTCCAGAAAAGGGATCCATGTATCTCAAGTGGATACCATGTCAGTTGTAGTAAGAAGCTTCTAGTAACAAGTGCCTTACTACTAGTATCAAGAAGCTAGTAGAAACAAGAATTAGAAGTAAATTGATTTAAATTAGAATTTTCATGGACACTTCTACCGCCCCATTGGCTCGCTGTTTGCGCGCCGCGGGTATCTCCTATCTCTCTAGCGGCTACTGTGTTCAAAACATCACGCAGTGTTTAACACCTTGTTGTCCCATCCCATGTGTTTAAAACATCTGGTGTCCGCCTCATCCCAAAGAAAGTAAGCAAAGAAACACCCGTACCAAGAGCGACAGCCGACCCACCTTCTGGTAGTCCTCCCTGTGACTGTGCAGCTCCTGAGGATGATCTACGGAACATGCTGTAAATCAATCAACTAGCCGGCTACTAATAGAGCATACATGATCTGGGTACTATCCATCACGATCTGGGATATTACATGATATTCCATATGATTCCATGATATTACCGTATTCATCCAACTCTTGCAAATCCCCTTGTGAGATGTTATACGCAGTGTTCCAACGTCATCTCAGTGTGGAGTGGAAACCACTCGTCCCAATCGTCGCCAGGGCACTGTTTTCACGAACTGCAAGTCCTCCTGCAAGCGGCCTAGGGCCAACTTCCTTGGGTCTCGGTCGATGCAGAAATGACTCATATATCATTATATTGTTTCTAATAGCTTCTTGTTACTACTAGAGTAGTAAGGCACTTGTTACTAGAAGCGATGCACTTGTTCCTAGTAGCTTCTTGTTTCTAATAGCTTTAATATATGGATGTATAAAATGGTAGAAACTTCCAAATGCTCCATGTGGGCCAGTGACCCGCAACGACGACCGATGCCCACCCCCAGGGTGTAAGTCATATTTGCATTGAGTGTTTGGGTACAATGAGGAGACACCCCCGGTTCAAGGGGTTTCACTCTATTGGTTCTTCTCCAAAGGGTGAATACTGATCATATTGAAGAGACTCTCACATGTGCTTCTCTGACAATGTCTGCTGTTCAGCCCATGTTCCCCTTACATAGCCTTGCATCAACGGCGAATGTTCAACACTTGTCAGGTATGATCAGTGTTTCCACCAGTGACAGTCCGAAGATGTCCGAAGTATGACACGCCAAGGGATCAAAGGGTATCATGTCGGCCTGTGCCGCCTGTGCCGGGGGATGATCCAATGGACATCGTCCTGGACACTCGTGGGATAAGAAGAAGTTACCAGTCCCAAAGCATCACTTGCAGGTCAGCGAAAAGCTTTGGGATCATGTGGGTGTGCATTCGAAAAAAGGGAAACCCCTACAAGAACCCCCCTGGAAGAAGGACAATAATGAAAGTAGTCCAGAACGGTGGGAGGTGTTCCTATAAAAGTACAAAGCCCATTTGCGCTGAACAGCTTCTCTTCACATCCCCCCTCCCCTCCCCTCTGGCCCCTGCTCCCAGGGAAAGGTGCCTGGAAATCCGAGTCTACTTGCCCAAACCATCCATATACCTGGACCCTGCAGTTGGTACCTTAGAAAACAGGACATGACCCCATCAAAAAAACCAACCAACAGGTATGACTGTACCCATTTTCCGGGGTATTTTGAGACTCCAGGTAGTTACCAATTAGGACCATACATCGCAAAATGGAGTAACTGTATCTGTATATTCGAGTCCCATGGATGGTCTGAGTTGAGACACTTGCTGTTCCCTTTGAACACGCCACGACTTGTGATGGTCACGTTCTCGTCACAGTACCCTTAAGGCACTCGACCAACCTTTGTAGCTGGATTCCACACATCCACTGCCCAACACTATACTGGATGTGTAGTTTAAATGTTCAATATAGTTTTATAGGGAACCCTCTCCAACCCAATGGATTTGGGTCTATTTTCCTTCCAGCAAATCTCTGGGTTTCAATACACATCGCTTCCAGTCGCCAGACCTTTTCCCGCTGACTCGCCTCAAAATGGATGCCCCCGGTGCCCCTACCCACCGACTCGTGGAGCTTGGGTTCGCACCGGACGGGCGCGACGTGAAGGCCCAAGTGGCTCGTGCGCCAGGTTGACCACGGAGGCATCCGACAGGTGTCGCAACTCCTGCCGTTGGCCGTGGAACACGCGAACCACGCGGAGTCAGGGGACCGGTACGAATGGGAGGTGCGGAGGACGGCGCGAACCACGCGAGAGCACCGGCACGGCATGCGTTGGTTTTTGGTGGGTGTCCATAACACAAGTTCTACAGAGACTCTTGGAGCCAAATGTTCAGAACTCTTGGAGCTCAACCAACCTCCAAACTGTGCGGGTTGGTTCTTCATGGAAGGGACATGCAAAATAAACAAAAACACACACCATGCCACCATGCAAACCATTCCCCTGGGTGAATTTCCATGACCCAACTTATATACTCACCAAAGCTCACCCACTTTTGGACTTGCAATAGGGCCTCTCCCGACCCTTGAGGGTCCGAGCAAATGGAGGGTCCGAGTGTCCCAACATGATCGACTCTTACAGTTCGGCCAATCCTCTTCCACTTGGGCCATGGTAAAATCGGGGTGCTGCTTGAGCAGGTCTTTGATACCTCAAGGGCAGGCATGAGAAAGGACACCTATAGACTTGCACTTCGTGTTCTGGACTGCTTGGGTAATTGGGTACCTAAGTGCTTGTTGTTCTATGGCAAAGCACCCAAACGGTTCACTCACGACTCAATTCACATATCTAGAGACCATGTTCTTTTTGGGTTGGGAGACACATGGAGAAACCAAACCCACTGGTGGATGGGCACCCCTTCTTCGCCATCCCTTCCTCGGGAAGAATGAAGAAGAAACACCCCTTGGAGGGTCCTGGCTATTCAAGGTCCTCGGATGGTCCTGGCCCTCCTGGTTGGGGTTGCGTTTCTTGGACCCACCTTCGATTCGTCCTTTTTCGGAGCGGTCACTGGCACACACATGTCAACTCTTGCCGGATTGACACGAAAGAAACAAACCCACTTGTGATCACAGAAACAATATCAAACAGGTGACAACATGACAACAAATGCTGGGCATTCTTCTTCTATAGATATAGAGCATTATGAAGCAGCTGCTTTTTCTTTTGTGATGAGCACCTCACCTGCCCACAGCGAAGCTGACAATGCTTTGTGTGACGTTGCTTTTGCATTCGTCAAACAGCAGTTGGGATTCTTATTCGTATTTCAGAGGAATCATGGACATTGAACTGCCAATCTTGAGCATCCACACCAGGCTGTCCAGTGACGGCTCAGGTGAACCACGGTAAAGCACTCAACATGAGTTGATGTCCAAGTGAATCACTCCATGTGAGACATTCTACAGATTGCTGCTGCTAAAATCACCCCATACCCCTTATAGTTTTGCTGGTGATGAGGCTGGTTAGGCAACGTCAGAATACCATTATTCAACACATTTCAACACCATCTTCGTACGTAGTAGTTGCTCCAAAGCGCTGGTCAGCTTGCTGTATCAAAGCACTGCATGGGTTTTTTGCGGAAACGCACTGCCAGTTCCGTCTGCTGCGGGTCCGACATCTTGACCTTCCACATCTTCCCCACCCTTTCGGAGGTTCTCTTCCTCTGAGCCTCTGTTCTTCCGGGTCTGCCTGTTTCTCCCTCCCTCCCTCCCTTCCTCCCTCTAGTTGGCTTCGACTCGGGTCGACCTCCCCACAGGAAGCGATGCGGCGCAGCGGCAAAAGTGGAGCATGTGAAACTTGGGGAACGGCGCACGGCCCGGGTCCGAGCGGGTCTCCACCTGCAGGTTTGGCGGGTCTGAGACGTCTGCAAGGGTTGTCAGTGTCGGTGTTTCTTTTTTGTTGGAGCGTGGGTCTGGAAGGTGGATTTCAAGGGGGGGCTCTGGGACTGAGCTATATGGATACTGAATTGTTTGTTCAATCAGTTCATATCGGTTCTATCTTGGTTGGATCGGTTTTATAGTCCAATATGTCATGAACTCTTGGTGGTTGACAGTTGCGTGTTGCGTTCAACACATGGGCACATCGACCCACCCTCTCACCAGACTTTCACCAAGCCTTGGACGAGACATCCAGTCACCAGTTCTCGGCTCCATCTCCCCCAAAATCCATCTTTCTCGGCTCCACTTCTCTCAGCTCCACCGTCTCACGAGGTTGTCTCGCCCGCTATGCTCCAGCGTCTCACTCGGGTGGCTCCAGCTCTCAAAACGACGGGACAAAGAATGAGTATTCCATTGGGTTCCCAACTCTAGATCATGCGAGACTCCACACCCGAAAGAGGGGCCATTAATATGATTTGCAGGAGCCTCCGGGCCCAAATGCTGACGCCAAAGGGTGTCACCAACACATCTGGGCCGCTGGGACGAGGTGTGTCTGCGTTCCTCCAAGCGGCTAAGTGGGTGAGGCTCTGCACGTCCACCCTCCGCCGTGTCGAGCGCCCCTCGCCCTTGGCCGGGGTTTGACCTCGGGACTGGTCACCACAAACCTGGACCCTGTCGGAGCGGTCGGGGGGGGTTCACACAGGGTTTTTGCATGTGTTTGCCGTGGCTGGATGAGATCCATGACATCCTGGCTGAGCTCATCCACACCTATAAGCCTTTGAAGAGGGCTTTGTTGGTGAAGACAAAGTACTGGTACCCACGCAACTCTTGAACAATTGTATTCGATGGTTTTCGCTCGTTTGCACAAACACCAGGCCTGCCAGGTAGCTAGGTTAGATGAATGAAACCGAGTGAAGAAACTAAGGCGTTTCTATTTGTTCGTTTGATCTCCGTGGCCCAAAAGCACACTTGATATGTTCATCCAAAAGGCCATAGTTGATATAGTTGAAAAGCACTTCGATGATCTGCAGCAAGCTCCTCGCCGTCGCAAGCGGAGGAGGACAACGTGTACCCCCTTACCCCATGAAAGGCAAACTATGAGAACCCTGCGTCACACAAATACCTCAACGGCGAAGGAAGAATCATTTGGACTCATTTGGAATCATATGGTACAAGTATCTTTCGTACCACCTAGGGTCCGAATGAACCCAGCTGTCAACAAGCCAACGAGCCCTTCCGCACTGCTCAGCACCGTTGGCGCTTGAAACTGGGTTCGGCTGCCGGTTGGAAGATGTGCAGAACCCGATCGGTGCGTGACCCAGCGGGGTGGGACCCTGCAAGGATATAGATGGATATATAGGCCATTATAGGACATATATTTCATATTACACACGATCCTCTCTGTGAGTTTAGTGAAGCAATGAGCGGGGCTTTGAGGAAAAAGATTCAATGATTCAATATTGCTTAAGAGTGCCGAGCCTAGGACATGGCCACGTAGAATTTCCAGCACATCTTCATCTTCGGATTCGCTCTGCCGCGACGGGGGTGCTTGACTATAGGCTGCGAGTAAACTGGGGTGGTCCTTCCGTCATTTATAGGAAGTCTTGGCGGGTGAGGGAAGACAGAAGACACAACCAACTTCATCCACCCCAAATACCTATATATACTATCACGTACGAACTGAAAAAACATGAACAAAAAAACATCAAACAACACCGAGAGACACCGGGTCTCACTGCTCTCCTCAGCACTGAGCTCTTGCGAACTTCCGCGCAGGCGCTCTGCACGATCCGCATCGGCTGCAGGGCATCCGAGAGCCGCTTCTCCAAGGTCTTGAAGAGCCACAGCCTTCGCAGCTTGCTCTTCCCCGAAGACTGGGGGTTTGGGGCTCAAGCTGAGGAAACTCCCACGGATCATTCATCAAGTTTACATGTCTGAACACATTCGCCAACGCTATGACATGAAAAACTAACAAACCCACTAGTCACAATAATTCTACCACTTCTACCACTCTTTGCCACCCTTTTCTTGCCCAAAAAAGGTTTATTACGCTCAGCTGCCGCCCACCCCATATAACACCCCTCGCAAACGCTGCCGCCCCCGCCGTCGCTCCCCTCGCCGCATCGACCAGGTCACAGTTGCAGCCGCTCTCGGAGACGCGTGAGCTTCGCCAAGGGCAGCAAGTCGCGCTCGATGTCCCGTAGCCTTGGACGGAGCCAATCCGAGCTGGAGCCACGACTCGTGGGTGGCGACGAAACAACGGTTTGGGGTGCCAGGGCCAGGGCCAAAGGTGTGGAACATCAAGCGCGAGTGAGCGGCATGCGCTTTTCTAGCGGTAAAAAACAGTATATTTTTGCCCTGATGACGATGTGATAGTCGACAGGTAGAGTCTGATTGTCGCAACTGACATGTCCAGTTCAAATAATATTCCATCATATTCCATCTCTGCAGTCATGTTCGGCTTTCAGGCTGAGAAACCTTGACATCGCAAGAAAGAATGTCAGGTTAACAGTATCAACTCCTGTGAGATCTTGGTCTGGTCGCTAACCCAGGCTGCCTGCAATGCTGCCATGAAAGACTCCGAACAAGATCATTGGGCTTCACAAGATCCACAACTTCACCATTCAAAGACGATCCATGGGACAGCATGGCGGTTTTTTTTTGGGCGGTGAATGGATCAAAGTTGCCATTCCTCCACATGATCCAGGCGACCTCGCACCTCGCCAACTCTTGGACTGCGGAGTGCCTGAAACAGCTACCTTTGGACATCTCTGCCAGAGCCATGGGTCTTCTGCAAGGAACTCAAGGAATAAGACCAGCTATGGCGTGTCTTCGACCACGAATCATGGCAAACCTGCAGAAATAGCCACTCTGCACATGTACCTCTCTGCCAGCTAGGAAGGTTCAAGCCATTTGGACCCACCAAGACCTTTGGAGAGCCTTTTGCGGAGGGCGGCTTTGCGTTGCTTGCCAGGGTCTCCTTCACCCGTGCCAAGTCAGGCTTCCAAGGCAATGCACTAGCTGCAGTCAAGGGAAGAGCATTGCGGACCGAGCATGTTTCAAACATGATCTAGCTTCAAGTGGCAAATACGTTGTATACCTTGACGCCCAGCAATCTAACATGAAGACACAATACCTATATACTACTAGTTCATAGAGAACATTGAATTGGTATATATCACATCGTTTTTGGTTTAATTAAGGAAATGGTTGTACTGTACGGCTACGGCGGCTACGAGTCCGTGCATGCATTATCAGGCCCTCGTTCCGGAACATGATCTCACTAGCATGTAGAACCCCACACCCTCACTGCCTTCACATCCTCCATCCACCAACCCGCCAGGAGCCACCTCATAGCGCAACCCTCCCACCAAATTCAAACAGGCCAGAAAACAAAAGAAACACATGGCAAAGTACCTTAGCCCAGGCACTTGGAGACATCCTTGCTGTACTCCGCCAGCGGGCGCAAGAGCTCTGGCGCCGGCAAGACCTGGATGAAGCGTTCGCACCTCGGAGACCGAAGGCGACCGGAGAATCCGACGAGACAGGGGTCACCAGGCCAGGACAAAGCCCATGGGGTCCATGTGTGGTCCATGTATCAGAAAATTGTAGTGAAACTGGAAGAGGAAGAGGGCACAAACAACACACAGGCCTGGTTTTCCGACCACATCAATATGATCTCATCTGACTGATATCCACTGTAATTATGCACCAAATCATGGAGCTGTCAGAGTTGAGTGAATTGACCCATATTTGGAGGTAAATTATATAACTCTAACATGTGGTCACTAGTTAGACGTCGACCCCAGAAATCTCAACTCTTCATCAAGTGAATCATGTGCTTGCCAAATCAATCCCCCAACCGCCACCATTCGTGTTGGGATCCACTAAGTGGAAGATAGGCTACGGGCAAACCAGAGATCCTGTGAGCGCTCAGTGGGCCCCATAGGCCCCCAATGCCCCATCTTAAAGTGTACACACTATCCACATATTGCGACACTCCACCACCAAGGTTGGTGAAAATGATTCTTTTCACTGGGCGTGGGATGGTGCTACAATCATAATTCCTGATGTTGCGTTGAGAAAGAAAGGCCAACACCTGTTTTCAGTGGGATGCCCAATTTACCAAAAGAGCTCTGTAGGCTCATTGGTTCACTCCGACAGCAACTTCCCAAGGCTTTGTTTGGCTTTTGCTTGGAAGGGTTAGAACGGCCCCACAGGGTCAGGATGCCTTTTCAATGAGAGTGGCAGGCTGTGGGAGTGCACCTTTTTAGAAGATGGAATGTGATTGAAGATATGTGTGTACTAGTGTTGTGGCTTATCAGCGTCTAGTGTCAAGTTGCTTTTGAGCCTGGCCCTCTTGTGATGGCAGAGATAGAAGGTGAGAGTTTGGCAAGACAATTAGGTGTGAGAAGGGTACCTTCACTGCAAAAGCTAAATTTGAATTACAGTCTCAGTAAACTATAGTAAAACTTTGGCATAACCACTAAAGGGTCAAATCTCATAATTTTTTAGAACATAATTTATATATAATGTCCTGATTGTGAAAATTTGATTCTTGGTCAAGTCTAATTTAATTCCAGAGAGTAGGTGTTGCTGGGGGTGTGAGTTTAAGACACAATGATATAAAATCATGTGTTTTACAGTGTTTTTTGCCCTGGGAGTGCTGGGAACTAGGTCAAAACACTGCTTTTGAGTAGACAAGTAGACGTGTTCAAGTACTGTAATATTTGGAATAATCATTTCTGTATTAAGAAAGCTTTGTATAAAAGTTTCTATATATGTCAAAGGGTTTCCTCTACATCTCTGGAATGATCCCTTCTATATATAACAACATATGTTAACGCTGCTAATTCAAGAGTTTTCCTGTTCATCTCTGGATTGTCTGGATTTTTTACATTAAACCACTATATTTGAAAGCCTTTTTGTTCAAAAGTTGTCCTTCAAATCTCTGAGAATGGTAATTTCCGTATTAAAAAAACATGTATATAAGCAGTTATTTTAAATCTTACCTTGTCATTTCTGAAAATAATAATGTCTATATTTAACACTGCCTTCTACATTGCAAGTGTTTATTCCAAAAGTTGTTCCCTAGAATTCTGGGATTGATCACTTCTATATTCAGGACTAATATCCAAGCGTGCATTTCAAACGCTGTCCCCCCAGATCTTTGGGCATGATGATTTGTTTAAAAATTATATGTAGAAACTGTGTATTTCACAAGAAAGGATCTCTGTGAATAAATATGTCTAGATTTAAAAAAAATATATATACACATATATACAAATGTTTTGCACAAACTTACCTCCAGATCTCTGGGATTGATCATTTCTATATTGAAAAAAATTGTTTGAAAACGTTCATTTATATAGTTTTCCTCTGGACCTCTGGGAAAGTAGATTTTCTAGAGAGGTGTGTATATAAACATATACATGTGTTTATTTATCAGCCACTAGAAAGAACCAAAAACACCTTGAAAAACACACAAAAACGTATATTCATGAGAGTCTTGACTGAACCCTCCCAGAGGACAAACTTCTGAAAACATGTTTTTTTGGTCTGTTTTAGCGGATTTTTCTCAAGGAGTGCCCGCAAAGTGCAGAACCTTCTGCAGAGTGCACTCCTGGCAATGTAGTTTTCTTATGTTTTCTTAACAAAGGTTAACAGGGTGCCCTCCTCGCAGTGTAGTTGTCTTGACAAATCTTAACAGGATGCCCTCCTGGCACTGCAGTCTTTTTGACAAATGTTGATTCAAAAGAACACAACACACATTTGCGAGGAAACTTAACATTTGTCAAAAAAACTGCCCTACCAGGAGAGCACTCTGAACACCAAGAAACTAAAAAAACACACACAATATTCAGAGAGTCTTGGCTGGGACCCCCCCTCCAGAGAGTCTGGAAATATTGTGTTTTGTGTTTCTTTTGTGTTTTTGTGTTTTCCCGATGTTTTTGGCACCCCTCCTTCCAAGAGTTAGCAATTATTGCCTTACCTGCTACCAGGTTCAGGTGACCCAAGTGATATGGGAGTGCAGTTTATGTAGCAAAATCCAGGCCTATTGCTAATGAAAAGAACGTGAAAAACTGCACTCCCAGGAGCTGCCGTTCTGTTTTCAATCAGGTGACTTTTTTTCTCCAAGCAGTGTGGTCACACTAGGGGCTCTTACGGTAATGGTTAAGCACCGGTGTCTAATCAAGGTGTCGCTCGGTGGGGGACGGCTAACTCGCTGCCATTTACAGTACATTCATACCTCTCGAAATCCTCGAAGTGCATTTCGACTGCGCAGGCTCGCAAAATCCGGTGGGCCGCGGCGGGCGCTTGTCGCGACTGCGCTCTCGTTGTGGCTCCGTGCGCATTTTCGGATCGGAGAGGTTTTACTTCGATATGCAGATTTCGTGGCACATGCTTTGGACAAGGTGTTGATCTGCGACGCGCTCAATTGTTGCGACAGATGCTGTGAATTGTGACGTTTGAACATGGGGCTCGTTTCCAGAAATCGGGGGACGTCTCGCGCGACAGCTGCGTTTTGGTATCTGCAGTGAAGCGCCTTGTCAGGGCTGCCGCGTGTGAATCTTGAAGTGCAGATTTCGTGGCAGCGCAGCACTTTGTGAACCTCTCAGTGTTGATTTCGCGGCAGGCACAGCTATTTGTGAGCCTCAAAGTGACAGTGCAGATTTCGTGGCACGGGCAGCGCCTTGTGAACCTGGAAGCGCAGATTTCGTGGCAGGCACAGCACTTTGTGAACCTCGAAGTGCAGATTTCGTGGCTCACTCACCCACTCACTCACTCATTCAGTCACTCACTCTCACTCTCACTCTCACACTCACACTCTCACTCTCACGCTCACGCTCACGCTCACTCTCACTCTAGCTCTCACTCTCACTTTCACTCATCTCACTCACACTCACACTCACTCTCACTCACTCTCACTCTCACGCTCACGCTCACGCTCACACTCACTCTCACTCTCACTCTCACTCACTCACACTCACACTCACTCTCACTCTCACTCTCACTCACTCTCACTCTCACTCACCCTCTCACTCACTCACTCACTGACTCACTCACTCACTCACTCATTCACTCACTGACTCGATCACTCACTCATACTCAGTCTCTTGCCGGGATAATCTTCTTTTTCATCGGTGCTGAACGGGCTCTTGCCTGTGAACAACCTGATGACATGCACATGGCTCAGGCCCAATCTTTCCAAGTTGTTGGGCAAACTGGGCTGAACAAGGCCAGTCACACCATGCACAAGAATTTATATATAGCTGCAAAGCACAGCGACCAATAGCAGCACCACCATTCGGCATGATCTGCGCCGATGTGGAAGCAAAGTGCAGAACGCTACAGCTCGCCTACACACTTGGCGAGCAACCTGACCAGCAAACCAAATCGAGGGGCGTGCGGCAATCCGGGTTTGCGCGGCTTACGCTACAGCCCCACGCAAAAGAATATACAGAGCGCCGGCGCTTGGGAGCAGCCAGCGCTCCACTCCAACAAAGAACTCGAATGTGACCCTCATAGTCTCAAAGGGCACCATCAATCCATTGCCAACGAGCAATGGAGCGGTCCCACCCCGCAATTGCACACAGCGCTCACTATGAGATCGCTAGGCACATATTGGGCCTGCGCACCCAGCATTTAGTGGCACCCTTCCTGCGAAGCTTCCCGCCACGCTTGCAAGCAAGATTCCAATCTATCCGCACATGTCCGCACACAAAGCTCCGCGCCACGCGCATGAGGTCGGCGCGACAAAGCAGCACACGCAGAAGCAACACTACAACCATCGCCTGGTTCATAGCCCCAAGTCTCCAGAACTCGGAAGCACGTTGTAACAGCATGTGTTGGTCAAGCTCCACTGATGTTGCTTTTGTATTTGTCACAGCACAGCACATCCATACTTTCATCCATACTCCATCAGGCAGGTATACCGTGACACCATGACAAAGGGGAGTTTCTTGGCGAGGTGCTTCTTACATGTGCTCGAAGCTTTGCAATCACTGCTGCTTTGATCTGCTTTGCCTCCTTTTTAAAAAGATCAAAGATCAAATACCAGAAGTCCGAAAAGAGCAGACGTTCCCAGGGGTTCAGAAATCACTTGGCCACCGCTATGAAACGTAGCATTGCGCTAGGGCTGGCGCTAGGCGCTTGTTGCTCAGTCGGCGTTGCTCGCGTGCTGACACGGGGAGCATGAGTATATACATGGTAGTTGGCCCACAGCTCGACTGCTCATTGATTTGTACTGACTGTCCAGCTCACGCTTGAACTAGCCGCAATTGCTGGACACAACCCTTGTGGTCAAAAGTGTGTGAGTGATGATTGAGGAGTGCTGTGAGACTATTGCGGAAGCCTTCAGTGAGGCTTCCACTCGTCAATGTCATATTTTTCAAACTTCAAAATAAACGGGACCGAACTCCGATTGAAGCGTGGCTATCAGCCACCAATACCGATCATGCATTCTGAAATGTTTTGTAGTACACTCATCAAAAACAGGTTCTCAGGCTCACATCCCCAAGCCCCGTTCGTGACGCTGTCATTCCTTTGATCCGTCCTCAGCTTCCCTTGTCCGCACACTACAGAGAAGAATTCATCGATCCGGTCTGGAGCGCAACCTCTGCGTCGAGAAACCTCTTCCGAAGATCTTAGGCCTCCGAAACATGCAACGCAACCACCCCATCTGTAGCAGCTAGGACCAAAAGTTCGAAGTCAAAACAGATCGTTGGGCACTGAGACTTCGGCACTTTCTCCTCTATACCAGACACAGGCTTGCGAACCGCCACCGAATAACAAACGGGTATCGTGAAGGGCTCGACATCTTCATCTCTGGCTTCTATGCGCTGTTTGCCTCGCCAGACGTCAGCGCCACGTGCACCTGGGCACACGGAGTCGCCACGGCCCGTGCTTTGTTTCTGCTTCTGCACTGGTGCGTCGCGCCGCGCGCCCACCATCGCGATTGGCTGGGCTCGCGACCGAATGCCACACGCCGTCGATGAGCTTTTTCCGGCACATTCGGTCCTGGAAAGCCACGCCCACCCGCCGGCCAGCGTCGATGTGGTCGATCCAGCCTCCAACTCAACACGAACCCGTTGTCACAACGTTTCGCCGCCTTCTGTCGCTGGGAGGACGTCCCAGACAAAGCATTTGCGACGCCTGCGCACCACCAAACATACTGATAAGAGACTGCTGCTACAGAGTCAAAGCGCTCTGTGCGCATCTCGGCGCAAGGATGCAGAGAAGTAGAGCACGCACGCCAAGCCTTCCTGCAAGTACATGCGATCGCCACATGCCATCTCCGTACTGCAGCGGGTGCAGTACGGATGACTGTCATACAAATTACCCACAACAGTCGCACGAAGCGGCAACAAAGGCCAATCTAGTGCCAGTCAACTATAGTAGCACTGGCCTTGTGGGAAATTGTATCTTCGCAGATCCCTTGTTCCACGTGTTCTGACTCGCACGTATCTCACGGTTCCTCCCATGCCTGCACACCGCCCGGTGGCGATGTAAACGCCCGGCCATGCCGCTTCAAGCCAAGAGGCTCCTCCGCAGGCAGCGGGCAGTCATCGGCCTTCAGCTGATCCAAAGAGGCAGCTAATCCTGCAGCTGAGTTCAATGAGTCTCAGAACATCTGCGAAAACATCCGAATTCCGTGCATGTTCCCAACCCAAATGATCCCGAATGTATCTAAATTGATCGGTTTAGCATGGTTTAGCCATGACATGAGACCATCTTTCTTGACACTCCCACTACTAAGGGTGGAAGGTCTACGAACGGGCTGGTTCAGCTAAGAATATAACCACTGACCTGGACCTTATATTTTGGGGTGTGCAACAGAGATTTAATGAGATTTATATAGTCTAGTAGTCAAGGTACCAGGACCATGCAGCAGGGAAGCTTGCACCAGGAAATAGAGCAGGGATGCTAAATTCACACCATCTTGGAGTATTCAGTAATAATTTTCATTTGGGGCAGTAGGTCTCAAGAGTGGGAGGGTAGTCGCCATGTCGGCAACTGTGCTGCCCATATATCATGAGTTTCCGCTCACCAAAATGTACCGGGTTGACACCCTACACTGGCTGGACTACCCTACACTGCTATCCGGGATCTCCAAACAGGACACTCAAACAGGATGCTCCAGGTAGGAACAACTGGCGCGTGTAGGCTAGAACATGTGACACTCGTTCAGCTGGCTTTGCGCTCCAACATCAGCTGGGACAATCCGCTGGGGGGAAGTGTATCTTGCTTTGACTAACATACAGTGGTTCCAGAGTAGACCACCACCCCCAAGATATCTTTTCATTGGAGGTCCATCTAAACCACCGGATTGCGCCATCGACTCTCACTATACCTCCCACGCCACGCTGCCGTCGACGTCACCCGTCTTCCCCCCGCGCTCCTTCCGTGTCTAAATAGGTGTCTCGACGCAACCTCTGCCGAGGGGTGCCGGGTCCATCGCCATGAAGCACTGGTCCCGAGAGAAATCAGAAAAGACGGTTCTTGGATGGCCCTGGTGGGGGATTCACGGTCCTCTGCGGGCTGCCAGGACCGATGAAAGTCCACCAGCCCCAGCGGCCAAGAGAACCCTCAAATCTCTGGCGACCAGAACCAAGAGAGCCACCCAATCGAATGTCATTGTAGATCTTGTCCAGTCCAATCCTCATTGAATCTCTTTTTGAAAAATGGAGTCCAGGTGGGCTCAGCGCACCGGTACCGGTTTGGATGTTTCGCACTGGTCAGCTACCTGGAACGCTTTCGGGAGCTTCCATGCTTTTTGGTGGATGAACAAGCTGAACACAAATTGCACACAGTTCACTATGGTCATTTGATGTCGCCGGCCAAAGGCCACCGGCCATCACCACACAGTTGGTCGGAAGGTCCACGGGTGTGACCAAAGATAATGAACAGAATAGACTCCTAAGGGGGTCAACCCAGGAGGGTGAAATGGGCTCCAGGTTTTGACTCACAGCCATATAGCTACAGTCAGACTGGTGAATGCATCCAAGGCACTTCTTCAGCACAATAGCCACATTCTGCGCTTCCCTTCGTGGCAAAAGCTCCACTCCCAGCTCTTGCGTCACGCGCGAATTGGAGCTCGGTGGCCTCAAGAGCTGCACATCGCCGGTGGGGCGACCAGCTTGGGTTGGCTCCGAATCTGCTGTGGCGGCACGCACCCAGCTCCGTGACGGGGAATCCTCATCCCTTCAAAACAACAAAATACACTCAAAAAATGGCACACTTCCTTGCCCTGGAAGCTGTCTCGGTGCCTCCGGACCTGTCTCGCCTTCCGCGAGGAACCGTTTGTCTCGGCTCGTCCGTTTCGCGCGCCAGACACCGGGCGCCCGGGCTGCTTCGAGGACGCGGCCGGGCCGAAGGTGTGGCGTAAGGCCTGCAAGTTCGAAGTCGCTGGTGAAAGCTAACTCCCGAGTGGTGAGGTTCTGCTTGGAACATAGAGGTCGAACTTTCCAGCTGGATTGGAGTGGGGAAAACACACATCCAATGTGTGGAACAGTTAAAAGTTATAAGTTATGTATGCAGTCATCCACCGACAGTGACCGACCAGTGACTCATCCTGGTTGCTTCGGTCAGAGAGGGCAGGCCGGTCACGAATGGAAGAAGCGAACGGAGCAGTGCATCGCTACGGAGCGAGGCCATCGCTATAAGTCACAAGAAGCTACGAACGGAGCAAAGGGCAATGTAAATATCTGGTCTTGGGGGGAGGGAGGGGACGCGTGCGCAAGCGGAGTGGTTGGCTTTGGGTCCCCAGCAAACAGGGAGCTTAGGGAAACATTCCGAATGTGGAAACAAAATAACTATATAGACACTAGACGAGACATGTTCCGAAGTGAACATGCCTGCACCAAGTCTTCTGGGTTCCTTCGATCTCGAAAACTGACTGTGCTGTGTGTGTCGCACTGTCCATTCTTATCGTGATGCATGCATTGCCTGCATTAGCGGACTAAAAACACTGTCCTGAGTCCTTGTGAGATCTGAGATGATCTGAGTGAGCTGTCCTCAAATGACTGTGCTCAACGTTTTTTGTTAGCTGCATAGCTCAACGGTGAAGTGATGCACGGTCTTCAGACATGTAGGGGCGATATGCATGACCCGCGTGTGGTTCTGATTCCCTCTACTACGCCATGTGACTCACATCTCACAATGGCGTATGCTAGAATCTAGAAAAGAAGAGGCCCACAGTGGGCCACAGTGCAAGAAAAACATCCTTAGGAATGTATGTATAGATCAAGACAGTCTTAGCCAATTTAGGTCTATTTCAAGCTCCGAAAGAACATAACACAACCAAGTATTACTTGGAACTTAAATGGATACCCTTGACCAAACATGAGCTCATTGCCTCGTCATTTGATCGTGTGTGCTTGGTCAGTGTGTGGAAGTTCAGCCTTTCAAAGGACGTTCTCAGACCGCCAGGACCTGCACCACCTGCAGAAATTGCTCCCGCAAGAACCGTATTGGCGAAGTTCTTTCTTCCCCTTTTTAGGGCCGAATCATGCCGGATCTTCACTTCACACCTGGGGCTGGCTCAACTCAGGGAGTCTCGTTTCGGCCGTTCAGCCTGGGAAACCACAGCAGGGTTCCTGCCATTCCTCCTATACTGTTAACCGGTTTTATTCGGAAAAACCGGACGCCCGTCTTTGCCATATTCATTGGCCGGAAGGACTGACCGCTGCTGGAAGGACCCAGGCGGCCTCTAAGTCCACTTCCACCTCACCAGGTTCCTCCTCTTCAGCCAGAGCCTCGTTACGAACACCGAGGAAGTACACGGTAGACATGGAAACGGATCACCAACTGGCTATGAACCACAACCTGAGACCCGTGTTGACACCCAAAAACCTGCTCCAAATGCACTACCAAAGACATGGACATACGTGGATGAGCCAAACGATCTTCTGAGACAGAATTCATTAGCGATCTCCCTCACACAGGAGAAAAAATCCTGAGAATGAACCAGGAAATCCAAGATTCCCCACGACCTATACACCAGTGGGAAGGGCCAAGTTGAAAGGCGGAAGAATGCAACAATGCCGAAGAGCCAATGGATCCACCAAACGAACTCAAATGTTCTCAGGATTCAATCTCCCTGGAAAAAGTCACTGTTGGACTTGCGGTCGATCTGGGAAGACAACACAAATCGGCTCCTCGAGGGGGAGTGGAACGTTGGGCTCCAAAAGAGACGCCAAAGGATCAACTTGTTCATCACAGCAAGTGCATGGCGATTTCATGAAGAAACTGTTGGAACTATCATCTGGGGAAACCACCAGCACTTGCAACAAAGCTCAGTGAAGGTCTTCCAACCGCTGTCCAAATATTTTCATTTCCACTTGTCCAAAGGTTTTGCACTGTATACCGTATACTACCCAATATCTGCAAATCTTGGGTCCCTGACCTGGAAGCCGTCAGTTCTTGTACTTATAGATGGTTTCATGCAACCACATAAACAAGCTATAACTTGCCTTTTTGCACACCAACACATACCAATTATCTGTCCAGAACACCGTCAGTTTCTCTCAGTATATTGATTATATCGTGTTGATTCAATATTGTTGACACATTGGGCCTGGCATCTGCATCGTCATGTTTGGGGTGTGCCCCCCCCCCACACCCCTCTCCCAACCCTGCCGGTCCCTGCGCGTCACTGGGGCCAACTGGCCGCTTCACCCGGAGTTAGCATGCGCACCTGGACGGCGTCAGGGGTGGAGTTCCCATGGAAAAGGTCAGGACGTCAACACGTCAGTTTCTTCACCCAGCCCGGTGTTTTGGTCATGAATGTACCTACGTCATCCCTCGTACTTATTGAACGATGAGCACCCCTGTCCACCCCCAAATCAAAAACTCCGGCATACTCCGGCCATGTTTTTACATATTGGGGAGCCTCCGAAAACGGTTGCACACAAAAAAGTTGCCCAGGATGCTCAAAACTATGGAAGGGTCTTCCTTTTCCGTTTGCCAAACCTTTGCTCACAGTATTGGTCTTTTCGATAGTCTTCGCTTGTATTGTTTCTATCAGACCAACAAGCTAAAGAAATTGAACGGTGCATGTCGCTGTGCCATGCGGTTTGGCGAGGCCTTTGCGTGGCCTCCGTTGCAGAGGGGCACGTGTGAACTTGGTGATTCGGGGTGGTGGGTACCTAAAAAACACAATGGCCCTCCGCAACAAATGATGTTGGGGGCATTTGAGTACATATTATAGGAGAAGGTATATAATAAGCTCCATTTAGAAACAAAGGGGGATTTGAAATTACGGGTGTCCGACATGTTTCTATTTTTTTCAACTGGGTAATGTTACTGTTTCCTTTCGATCAGCATTATAGCCGGTCTTTGTACCCAATGCAAGAGAACAGCTCATGTCAAATACCTCGCATTGCAGCTTGCCTTTGATATATGTATTATATACCATTTAATTCCCGTCTTAATTTACGTGTCACTCCTGAACTGCACTCTACGCATCTTGTTTGGAGTCTTGTTGTCTACCTACCTCATGCAACTGGTTCCAACATGTTTGAGGTTCAACTGGTTCCAACACCCAAGACCAAGCCGACAAAATTGGAACGATAAAACTAAACTGATAAAACGGGTTACCACATCCATTCTATGGCTTTCCAAATCTTTCTAGTGTTTCTGACCTGGCCTTTTCATTGTCATCACTCACCCGCGGACTACTTGGCTTGGATTGCTTGCTTGCTTGCCTTCATTCTATGGCCTTTTGTTCGCGGTTCCTTGGTGTCTGGATGTCGGTTTTGGTGTCCACTGCCGATGTGTCTTCGATCTACGACCCAATATCATCTTGTCCTGATTCTTCCACCAAATGGGCTCCCGGACAGATAAGCGGCGCCCTAAGGGCAACGCGGAGGCCTGAGACATGAAGGAACATCGAGTATCCTTGTGTTGGTTGGGGACCTCTCATCCAGAACGAACATCTGCTAAATGACGTGAACCGGCTGCTTTTTAGGGGATTCAACTTGCTGCTAAACCTATATAGTTGTTGTGGCTAAACCTAGTAGTCTTAGAATGAACACGCCAACAAGTTTCAAAGGGGTGTGTTGAATCAGTGACCATCTATAAAGAGGTTTCCAACAACCCAAGACCCAAGTCTTAGACCATCTGAAGCAATCCCAAATGTTCAAAAATCTATGACATTTGGTCGTATTCGGCCGGGTGTAGAAGAACCCGAGAGTGACCATGCACAAGAAATGCAAACCAGTTTCCAAGACTCAACTCCACTGCCAAGCTGGAGTCCGGCTGTGTTTCATCGGTGGTTCGTGTGCAAACAAAAATTTAATTGACTTGACATGATTTGCAAACTTCACACAAACAACCTGGGCTGGTTTTGATGCACAATTCACGCCACATCACGCCACGTCCGAAATCCCATGAAGTCGCTGCACATCCTTCCAACCCTTGCGGAACAAAATCCGCCCACCCCCCAAAACATACTGCCCATCGACGACGCTGAGCTAGGACAGAAACAAGGGACCAACTAACTGAGCTTTCAATCCTCATGTCTTTATGAATCTGTATGTCTCCGTGCTCTGCCCACCAAAGCCTAGGCCTAGGACTAAGAAACTAGGCTCTTGGACGCACCAAAGGGGCTATGGGTCAAAACCTGGAGCCCCAAGCCCTGGCAAGTTGACCATGTCTGTAGTCTACAGTAGTCTATTCCGTTCATTTTTGGTGATAAAAAACAGGTGTTCCGGTGCCATGACCCACAGCCATGGACATGCAGGAAACATGCCCGAAGAGGCCGCGCCTGCTTGGGTACTCCTTTGCCACCTGGAGGCGGGGGGCCCTTTCCTGCTCGTGTGGACGCAGCTGAGAAGCGGAGTCTTTTGTCGCGTGGACGGAGGACCCGGGTCTCGCTATCGGCTTGGATTTCGCATGAGTTCGGATTTTGCTGCAATTCTTTCACCCAGATGTCACCCCTTTTCCCCTCAAGCTCCTTTGCCTTTCGCTGCTGGCGGGCCCTTCGGCCCCTTACCAGCTTCCTTGCCGCCTTTGCCCTTGGGCACGGCGGCACCGCGGCCATCGCCCTTGGGTCCAGGACCTTTCGGGCCCTTGCCACCCTTCTTCGGGGCGGCTGGAGATGGCGCAGACGGGGCAGACTTCGCCTGCGGATCGATGGAGAGGTGGCAGAAAGTGACCCAAGGACTTGTCTAAATGAGTTTCACACTTTATTTTTTGCTTCCTAATTTAGGTCCACCTGAATGATCCCCTTCGCTCTCTGCAGCGTTCCAGGATGTTGCCAAATGAACGACATCTGGGATTTAGGCATCCTGGCTGATATCTCGAAGGTTCAATACAATCTACTTAGTTACTTACCTCCAGCATCCTCCAGCAGTATGACAGTATGACATGAAGATCCTCCAAAGACTTCCTCACGGTTCCTGCACACATCTACGCTGCATGTCTCATGTCTTAGAGTCTTAGACATGCCTTGCAGCTTGCACAAATTTGATGATATGAGTACATCTCCCAACTCCCACCAGTGACGGTGTGGCACGAAAAAATCTATCCTCCAACTCCCAACCCTGGTGCTTAGCAAAAAAATGCGTTTGGTTCTCGTTACATGTTTTCTACACCCTCCAGAACTGCGGAGCCAGCTCCACCCGACCTGCGGCTCAAGTTCCGCTTGGATCCACTCCTGGCCGGGCCATGAACCACGGGTGTTGCCACCAGTGGGTCCGTTTTGGGCTGGAAGACCGGGGAGTTGACTCCTTGGTGAGAGGAACTCAGCTTTGTTGCGATGTGCGGCGAGTGTGAACGGAACTCCCCCTGGACCATCCAATGGGTGTCCTGGCTGGACTACCCTACACTATTTAGGATCTCCAGCCAGGACACCCTTTCAATGGTCCAGGAATGAAATTAAACTATATGTTCAATTTACAAATTCACAGTGTATGAGAGCCCTTGACATGGCTACCCCAGGCCGGTCTTAGATTATCACAATTCCAGCCCGCATCTTTCTGCACTTCCACCCTCTATTGGTTCCATTCAACATCCCTGCAAGGATTTGGCATAGTTACATTCAAAGAAGCCCAAAGGTTGACCAAGCTACATTCTCCCACAAACATGCATGGACAATATTATGGCTGGTAGAAGCACCAAGAAGCTTTGTTGCTTTTCAGAGTGTCCTTTTGAAGGAGTGAGTCCCGACTGAATCTAATCTAGTCGTACATATAATAGATATTATATACACCCTGAATTTGGTACATTCCATGTTTCTTTTGAATCTAACCTTGCCAGGATATCTTTTGCATCTATCATGCCGCGGATTTTCCAAGCAGCACCCACCCACCCACACATACACACCCTGTGCTTCCCGCTCTGCCGCTCTGCCCACCTCGTCACTGCCCTCCATCACTGAGGTCTGCATGGGACGGCAGGATTGTGGGCCAGGTCTGCGCTTGGAGTCTTGTAATGAGTGTTGAGGGAGTCTGGTAGCCATAAGTCTCATGGGTGGCCAGATGCTGAATGTCTTGCATTGAGTTACAAATCCCCAAGCCGAACCTTTGGTAGAATCAGTGGCGTTTGATGTTTCTTGGAACGGTGTCAAACACATAGAGGCTTTTTAGGTGGGAGTATGTACGTATGGACTATTCGCACCCTCAAACATTGCAGATGTTGAGATGGCGCGCCACATTCATGTCTATTCGAGTCCTTTTGTTATGATTCCCTTGATAACATGTGCCGTTTTTGAAACGGCGTCTGTCAGCTTTGGGCTCAAGTGCTGGGCAGAAATGACGTGCTTCCTGCGACCTATGAATGACTTCCTCAGTCGAGCCCAAGGTTTTGAACAGTGGCAGTGGGAGCCTGGGTTGGGTCTCACAAGAATTCAGTGGAAACTACACCACCAATCTCAACATGGAACACTGCAGGATATATTATAAACGTCACATCGTTCCTACATGCAAATTGAGTTGCAAGCATAGATCCAAACAAATCCTATGACTTTTCTGGGAATAGCATCGCTGAAACAACTGGATTCAACCCAGCATGAGTGTTGGCCCAAACCAAAGACCTACACGACTAGACCGCACAGACCCAAAGTAGTCAAAGGAACAAATCAAAACGTGTTCATTGTTGGGTCTGAGAGTTTCTGCACTACAAATACAAACATAAAGAACATCTATATTAAAAAAAAAAAAAACGAATTCTGATAGAACATTTAAAAATCATTGGCTTTCTCTTCTGGAACACTATGCAATAGTCATAGTGCATTGTCTGTTGAAAACAAAAACTAGACTAGACCAGACATGTCTTCCCACCATTGAAGACTTTGGGAGCAAAACCAACATCGGCCATGAAACATGTTGACACCAATTCCACTCCATTCTTGGCTCTACAAGTAGGTTCTATGCGCGACTGTTGGCGGTGCATCCGTTCTGTCCGGACACTTTTCTCTGCCTCGCCCTCGCCTGTGCTTTGCGACGGAGGCTCACATTCGCGAGCCCGTGGGAGACGGCGCCAAAGCAACGACTTGGTGGTTGGAGCAATGAATCACAAAACATATCCTTAAAGCTCTGCCAAGTCTCTTCTTATCGATAGCAGCATTAGTTTCTTTGTTGCATCCAGAGATTTTTAGATGGAAAGCGTTCTGAAACAAATTGCTAAATTCTTTCTGGACAGGATGTCCTTGGGACAAAAAGAACCCCCTCACCCACTCTTCACCTAAACCTCCTCATCTTGCCTCACCCAGAGCGACCTCACCAGCGTGCGCATCGCTGGTTCCGTCGCCCTGGGCACTCACAAAGCTGGCGCATTCCTCGGCGTCGCTCACGGTGGCATCGCTGGAGGCGGAAGCGCTTCCGCCGCACGACGCGTCGTGCTCCGCGAGGGCGGCGGCCTGGCGTGGAGGACCCTGGGCGGGCGGTGAAAAAGGAAACAAGTTCTACTGCTGGGGATCCAAGGAGACACAATGATTGTTCAACTGTGGGAGGTGTGGTTTTAAATGTGAAGTCTTAATTGTCATCTGACAATCCTGGATCGGGCATGGACAATAATGTTCAATACAAACAAATGCATCAATAAAGTCTGCATGGGATCGATCAATCTGTTGAGCTATTGGATTCTGTTGATGCTTTGCAATTTCTATCTTGTTGAGACCTGATCAAGGGATTCAACATTAGTAAACATATCAACCTACCAGCTTACCAGCAACAAGTTCCATCCACTTGCCACAGCACCTCTACCACATTCCATGCCCCATAAAACTACTTGGCACTTGAATCTAATTGAAATCATGATGCCTTCCACCTCATCGACACCCAAGTGCTTTGAGCCCTGCAACTGAAGCAGAATCGAACACTACAATCCAGAGCAGCTAAACATTTCCACCGCTGGGTGTCGATGTGTTAACTCCATGTTTCAGGTTTGGATGGTCACCCCCATTCCCTATTTTGGTCAAGGAATCTAATTTTAGTGGACCTAGTCATACCGACACATGGTTCACTATTCACTGAGACATTGAGGGACCAGGATTTCACATGAGTGTTTGCACTTGGGAGTGCTTTAAACGGCCACACTTCACACGATGACTTCACTGACCCCGCCGGGGTCCGCGCCCCATCGCCCCCCCCTCCCCAGCCTCCGGCTTGGCTTCGGCGTCCGCCCGCACAGCGTGCCCCAGTGGCTTGCGGGGACCTAGTGTTGCGTGGGGCAACTGGGCAAATGACGTGGAAGGATGGCTGAAGAAGGAGGGACACCCACCTGAAACCCAGTTCCCAGGCTAGTTGGGCAACCATGGAGTGGCAGGCCGTAAAGCAGGTTGCCCAACCTCCAGAAGCAATGCAAGGATATGATGTCCCTGCGGTTTGCACTTGACTTTGGAAGAACCCTGACTATATCCCTGTCCATGATTTCCCACTACACTCTGACTGACTAACATGGAAGTTGAGCAAACTGAGTTTGTGCAAGAAAACCTTCATCCGAGGGCAGGGGCCATGTCCACTTCAATGTTCCTGAGTAATTACTGTACACTCCCTGAAATGGACGTGGAGTTCACCGCCGCTTGTAGAGGATTTCATGGTCCTCCATTCGGGGCCATGCCAGCCATGCAACCATGATTGCAGTATCTCAAGGAATCTGAAGCCTGTAATCAATTGAAGCCAACGACCACACTCAGATCTACGAATATGCTCAGGTCCGCGCTTGCACAAGGACGTCCGGCACGGTGTTGCTCCACTTCTGCCCAAGCCACGCCTCAAATCGACCAATTCAAGAGCCTCACATTACCTGGACCAAACAAGCACGACAAAGAGACGGTTTGGTTGCAGCAGTTGGTTGTTTTGTGAGTTTGACTCTTTAAGTTTCTGGTGAAGCACGTGATGGACATGCCTTGTGAAGTTTTTGACTCACAGTCATTATAGATCTTGCCCTCATCCAAGTTGCAAATTCCCTCGCGGGAGACGCGCAACCAAGTCTATTGCACCCATTCTGGCAAAATACGCGACCTAATGATACCTCGTGCGCATTGTTCAAAAGACGGTGAAACAAAGACAAGGAACCCCAAGGATTACGATCCCTCTCTTGAGAAACCATCGACACCGAAACCGCAACATCACGGACGTCCCAGGCAAAATGCTGGAAGACCTATGCAGGCACCTACCATGTGCAAAAGAGATACTAACTTAATTAGTGAAACTCAACATATGATGAAATCATACCTGAACCTTTGGAACACATGTGCAAAAGCCGACCCCCCGGGTCCCAGGTTCATTGCCAACCAAGTTAACATGATGGTCCATAGATGTCCACTAGATCCAACAAGGCCCCCCCCGTCTCGGCGGGTCCGCCCAGGACGCGCTGAGCTACGAAGCTGCTGCTGAAACGTGCTCAAGGCCTGGACGAGGCGTACCACAAAGGCAGGTATCTGAACACAGACACGAGGCGCTACCGAAACAGGTGACAGCCCCCCTAGAACCAACTTCTGGCTCAACATGCTCACATGACTCACATGCCAAAGTTTATGTATAAACCAAACTTTGGCATGGAGCCTTCCTGACCCTCGCACTCAGATCCATACAGATCAGCACGAAACTGAAAGATCGGACGGGCAAGAGCGCAGAACCCCATTTCTGCGAAGCCCATGTGGGGGAGCCCAGTCGGGTCGGTTTCCCTTGCTCTGAAGCCCGTGTCAAACCGTCCAGACTGAACTTGACCACCCATCCACTTGCTCCACAAGGACAAACAAATGCCACAGCACACGAACAGTCAGAGTCAAAGTCAAAAAACACACAATCTAAGTCTGTTGTACCACAATTTGGGGACTGTAACTATACAATGACTACATATATATATATAACTATACAACGCTCTGTTAGAAACACAAACTGCCAAAAAAGGTTCACAACTAAGTAAAAATCAAACCTGCTGGTTGGAACCCACCCGAACCCACAGGAGCGCACCTTCAACCTTGGAAAGATCTGCAAGTGTGCGGGGAAGTCCCTGTAGCTCCATCATTCGCTTTTTGCAAAGGGGAAAAAAGGGGAGAGGGACAAACCTCCTTGGTTCCATGTTCCCTTCAAGCCACCAAAGAGTTGACTTGTTGAGCAGCTCGGGGCTCAACCATCCTAGCCTGTAGGCCGGCCCATCTGCTGAACCCTCTGCCTGTAGGAGCTGCTGTGAGGCGTCGTGCAGCGTCTCCGGCTGCGCATTGAGACCAAAGGACCGCAGTAAGGCACGGCCATCGGCCTCCGCAGCTCGGGTCAACGTGAAGATCCTGGGGCCGATCTTCTGCGAATGATCTGGGCAAGTGCAATTGGCATGTGACTACAGCATGTCATGAGAGGAAATCACAGTTTCAACGGTGTTCTCCAACCAACGGCTTGAACACAAGAACGGTATTGACACCGCAAGCGCATCAAACAACTGGAATATGACAATAGAAGCATCGAGTTCCTCAAAGCCACAACTATTATAAGTATACACACTCATAGCCAAACCATGATTATTAATAGTTACAATCATAATCAGCCACACATGCTTCATTGCACAATATGAACTTTAACACATCTTAGAACATACCTCACTGAATATATTGGGGCATTTAATTTGGACGCTTCAAACATTTTTGACCAAACATTTTTGACCATCAGCGTCACTCGGGCAAAACCTGGTACGTCCCTCGTGGTAGCTGGTGCCGGATCTCTGGCAATCTCCCCATCTCCAGGTTTCACGTATGCCACAACTTCCCAAACTTCCAGTTCTGATCCCAAGCCATCCCAACATGACACCCCCATCAGTGACACAATCTTTGACCAACCACATTCTCCAACATCTTCCAACATCTACCTCGGGTCCACACCTCTGTCCCATCCACTGTCCTCCCCAAACATCCCAAAATCAACGGACGTCCGAAACCGCTCTTCCTCGCCCCGCGCCGCCCGGTCGCGCCCGCCATGCGCCCGCCTCGGTGGCCAACAAGGTCCGCGACCAGGTCTCGACCACGCCCTGCAACTCCACCTGGAACGGAGGTCCCGTCGTGGGAGCGTCCCATCTGCCGGGGAGGATGGTCCAGAGTGTGATAGGTCCAGGGTGGTCCAGGATACTCCAGGCTTCAAGAAAACCAGCCCAACAAGTCCAGCCAGAAACTCCTCTCTTTGTGATTGCTTTTGGAATAGAGGCCCCAGCTGAGGCAACCAATCTCTGGCAAGTCTGACAGCTGCCATTGGCCCATGTGTAAGGTGTGTGTGTGTGTAAGGGGGGTCAAACATCTGCGTCCAGAATATCATGGCAAAACTAACCAACCGATGTCAAACATCTCCCCGTCCCAACACCTGTACCCTCCAAGTCAATGCCCTCGTTAAACATCGTTAAACATGTTCTTTTCGACAGGTACTCGTTGAACTTGCACTTCGTACCTGCAGGGATAGTCTCCTTTAATTGCCAATGTCGACGCCAAGATTTTCTTCACATCTCCGTACCGTCGGGCGCAAACAAGCATCGCCTCTCAATGGTACAAAGTATCGGAAGCGGAGGCCTCCAGTTGGTGTAGCTGCGACAAAGCATCGGGCACCTGCTCGGGCTTGGTCAAATCACCTGCGCCGTGCAAAACTGTGGTGCGACGACTGGGTGCCATCCGGAGGTGCCGATAGGTCCCCAACCCATGGAGCGTTCTGGGAATTGTGTTGTGTCCCTGGTTCTTCAAGGTAACCTTTTGATATCTCTTGGTTTGAGATGGTTTGAGGATGTTTGAGGTCACAAAAGGGCTCCAAAAGGGTCTTGAACTGCAGAAGCTGCTCGGGAGAAGAAGTTTTGTCCCGGACCTTTCCGGTGGGTTGGGCCCGTCTGCCACCCAAGCGATTCGGTTGAGCGTCCAGGAGAGTCAATCCAACACCGGTGAGGCCACAAACGGCTCGCCCATCCGCAGACGGTCCAGTCTCGGTGGCAATGCCAAATGACCCCAAAATCATCTTATCTATACTGTACTGCATCCCAGCACCCAAATGCTGGTATAGCTTACATGCGATGCAAAACAACATGGAAGGTGATCTCCACCTGGGATATGTTCAACGCCACAGGAACCTTTGTTCTGGCTGAGGTCAACAGAGGGAGAAAGGAGAGCATCAGTTGTGAGTTGTGAGCGACACATGTTCCACAACGACTACAATACTTGTAAAGGACAGTACGAGTAGTTAGGGACATTTAGGGACTAATGTCATTTTCTGGTACAAGTTAGGACGATGCTGGTGGCGGTTTTTCCAAACACCACTGCATCGATCTCGGATCGTTGACACCGCACCTAGGGCGCAAAAGCTGCTGGTGGCCACCAAAGCCGCCCTTGGAGGCACCTCTGGAGCGAAGCCCGTTGGCGACGTGGTGTTTTTGTTAGGGACTAAGACGGTATACTCGGTGCTTTTTCGGATGTACACGGTATACTCCCAAAACACTCCCGTCACCAGTCCTGATGTTCATGCCCTTGAAAAAACTTTGGAGCGCACCAACCCTGCCTAAAGCAGCAGTTTTGGGATCAGGATGCCTAAGCAGCTTGTGGTAACCCTATAGTTGAGGATCAATGAAGGCCATGCCCTGTTCACGAGTTCTGAAACTCTTCGTAGGTTTTCATCCAAAAGTCATTATATCATACCCCATCGCTCACTCTCCTTCAGCTCGAATTGCTCCTGTTTGAACCATTTCCCATCCTTACATGGACCAATGACATCCATGAGCCTCTTAAAGCCACTACACTCCCTGAAATAGTCATGGAAGTCCGCATTCAAAAAAATGGCCGTATCATCCACTTCCATGACAATTCCAGGCAGTGCAAGGGAAAAACAGTTAACACACAATGTAACGCCTATGACACACCCCAACCCCTTCCGTCCGCCCAGGAAACGCTTGGTCTCCAATGCGCTGCTGGGCCGGGCCTCATCATCGGAGTTGGCGCGTTCCACGGACTTCTCCCGCGGGGTGTCGGGCTCCCCTGAGGCAGTTTCTCGAGAACGTCATGGCGCAGAGCCAGCAAAATGAGGTGAGGCGGACCTCTCGGGGGGCATCTTGACGGTTCGGCTTTCTGGACCCGCAAATCGATGGGATTTGGGGAGAAATCCAGCATCCAATCATCACCGCAAGGCTATAGGAACCACCTGATTTCTCCAGATTGAGGGGTTCAGGTGAGTCCGGCTCTGGAACCACCCGACCCTGATCGTCAGGGCATGTAGATGGTCTTACTCTTCAGCTTGATTCTGTTCGCATAGATGGTGCCACATTTGGGGTGGTTTAGGTATAAGCCTGTAGTAATTACCTGCAAAGGTCATATTAAATATATCACAGGTAATACTATTTACCTAAACAAGGTCTTATTATGTTTAGGTATAAGATGTTTACTGACTGACAAGAAGCCTTTCGGATAGTTACCCACATGCGTCAGTCCCAAATTTGCCTCATGCAGAAATCAAACCTACCACCCCTAACCATTGAGCTGTCTTGGTGATCAAGTTCCATCTTTAGCACATCACACCTCCATACCAATACCAGCCATCTCCCATCCCCGTCGCCTTCGACGGCACCCACCGAGAGCATCAACCGCTTCCGCAGCTGTTCCGGCCGGTGCCCACTGGGAGTGCTGGGTAAACTGGGCCCCGCTTCAACCACCTGCCAGGATTCAGACGGTTCTCCGGGACACCAAAGGGGTGGATGTGGGAAACTGGGACATTCCGGCAAATGGTGCAACAAATACTAGGCCTTTCGTGTCAAGATGGTTGTCGCGGTGCCAGTGACCTCTAACTTGGTCGGCAGGTTGGAGATCTTCAGAGCTTGTGAGATGAACCCCTAATTACAAACCATGAGAACAACCGGTGGAGATTGGACTCTAAGCACATCATCCCTAGAATAGTGTTCTCAAGTGGGCAAGAAGTTTGTCTAACTTATACTCAATCCCTCATGAGCTTTAGTGTAACACCCCGTCTTTCGCATGAGCAGAAAACCGTCTCTTCCACAGTGTACCGCTCCAAGTCACTGAAAAGGACAGGTTCTTGGCGGTGCTTGGCTTGCTCGGCGACCTGTGAATCTGAATGTGGAGTTCTGATGATGGATAGGTGGTGGATTGTGACCATGAGGACCATGTGGTGGATATCCTGAGCTGACTGTTTAATCTGTGGTGGATTGTGACCATGATTCTTCAGCTCCGGATACGGGCCAGATGTTTGTGAAACATTGAGCTCATTGAGAAACGATGAGTTGAAAGTGATAATGCGTTGTATTCGACTCTGGTCGAGTGAATGGGAGCCCCATAACAATGCGACTTCAGAAGAGGCCGTTCGTATGAGGTGAGACTACGGATGGTTGACGATACAGACTATACAGACTACTTCCTTAGGTCGTTGGGTTTAGCGCTTCCACCTCTTTTAGGAATCATTTAGGATACAGTGGAGACGGTCAGATACCACCTTCTGAGAAAGAAAGCAACATACCGTTTCTTTGAAGCTGGGACTGTGGGACTCATGAGGGCGCGGGTCATCTGTTCCACGCCCGCACAGCATGGTGCGAACGCTGCATCACGGCGAGAGAGTGTCGCTACCCCCCTGCTACGAATGAGTCAACGGATGAGTTAGGTATTGATCAGGTCAGGAACGGACCTCATTGGGACCTGGAGTTGATCAATACAGAAACATGACTGTATATACTCAATGAGTTGGGTTTTCACCAGGGACCAGGACCGATGTCGGTCAGACTGGACCTGTCCACGGCTCAGGTCCGGGCTGCTCGGCAAATAAGTCGAAGAGCTCCGCCTCCCTCAGTGGTGCAGCGGTGCCCGTCATCGCGCCAGTCATCCTGCGTGGCCTCGGGGATGGCAAACTACTTTTGATGCTACTTTTGATGAGGATCTGAATGCTATAGGTGGTCTAAACCTAGCTGCTAGCTGCTACTTTGGGCTGTAAAGCTTTGAGGTTGAAGTGGCGCGACCATTACATCAGAGCCCGCTGTGACACTTCCCGGGTTGCAAAACAAACGCCTTGGTCTTGTTGGTTGGGCTGGCATCCAGGAAGTCATAAAAGTTGGGATCAGCTCGGAAAGATCCTGAGTGGCCAAATTGACTACAAAGTGCGGAGTGACATACCTATTGGTTACAGGATAGTACAAGCATGTAACGGGTGTATTGGTGCAGGACTGGGGTTCCATGTTTCAAAGGGTTTTGGAGCTTGGGAATGAACAAGGAAAAGAATTGCGTGGTTCTTTGTAATCGCTCAAAGTCACTGTTGCACTTCTTGAAGGTCTTGTGTTCGGCCAACTGAACTCCGTTGATGTTCAAGAACCTGGGGGGAATCCCAGTTTGAACCTTGAACCTTCACCTCCCAAGCCCCGGACGATTGCACCGGACCATTGCCCCGCTTCTCCGCCTACGCTTCTCCGCTCCGCTTCTCCGCTCCACCGACCGGTCCGACCTGACCGGGTCGTTGGACTCGCTGAGGAAGTCGGTGAGAATCGGCGGTTGCAAGCACTTCCGCAGCTCCTCCGGACGTCGTTGCTGCTCCGGACGCCATGTGGAGATGCCGGAACGCTTCTGAAGAGCGCGGTAAAAGAGCGGTTGAAGAACCGTTGGGGACCATGAAGTGGAGTCGCTTCGAAGGCATCGCAATGGGGAGAGAAAATGAAGAGTGCTGTACAAAGAAGGGTAACTGGAGCCCAAACCAAATAGATCAATATAATAATACTCAATAATGATGATATAATATAGATCATGTCTGTCCATCACAAAGCCACAATCTTCAGCTTCACCACTGCTGCACGAGGAACGCCGCCCAACGCCCAAGTCGCGCCACGTGACGGCCGCCTCGAGCCAGCGATGTAGATGTTGTACTGAGTCGCAAGAGAACTGCAAACGCTGCTCATCCTGAGGCATGGGAATGATGACCGGAACAAAGGCACGCCATGTGGATTCTTGGACCTTGCCCCACGATTTGGCTTGAGCAAACCCCTCTTTCAACAGCCAGTTGGCAAACCACCTGAGATCTATATACTGACAACAATCTATCCCGCCCCTACAGAAAAGGACCTACTATCTATGCATTGACCCCGGGAAATCAACCACCAAATGTATGCAAAAGCTGGCAGTCCCAGACAGGTCGTGTCTGGGTTACACAATGCAGGTCTCCGGATTTCCGAAGAAGCTCCACATCGAGGGAAGGAGGACCCACTCAGGCCGACCGGCCGGGTGTGAGGGGGCACCTGGCCGCGGTGGCTACGCCTGACCTGTGGCTGGTGGTGGTCCGTGTGAACACGTCACGGCGTTGGGGTATGATGGGTGCATCAAACGGCTCCATGGCCATTCTGAGCACACAGACCAATTCCAGGGCTTTTGACACCATCCGGATTTGCTCATGTTTTTGACAACATTCAGATTCGTTCGCATATTGCTCGAGCCAGGCAAGAAACAAACTAAGCTTGCTTGAGATATTCAAAATTGATACCTTTGGCCTTGTTTGGCTGGCTCTGCTTTAAGTTTTTGGCGCTAGTGCCCCTGCACCCGTGTAACATAGAGGTTTAATTGTTCCAACCCACGTACAGCTCGAGAGGGCCCATCGGCACACGAATAAAGCGGCTACTCAGCTACTCTCCACAGAAGGAATACATCCAGTGTCAACGGGCCGAGCGGCCGACAGCTCGATTTCAAAGCCGCTGGGCGCCACGGACAAGAGTCCTGCGACAAAAGGCGCGCTGGACCGCGACGGTGGCAAGGAGGAGTTGGGGCAGGATCAACCTTGACATTGGTTAGGTCAATGAAGGATTTTTTATGATATGGTTTATTTATGGTTGGAACTCTTTTAGATATGGATGCGCACCATGCCTGCATCGCCATGTGGTGCCCAGAATCGCCTGACTCCTGACATCTCCTGACTGATCATGATGCTCAATATTGCCACTGGTTGGTGGTTTCAACTCATTTGAACAATATGAGTCAGTGGGTTCAATTATTGGCAAGCACTCTCGCGCTCATGTCCAGTCCAAAGGGACAAAAGCATAGTATGTTGTGCCATGTTACGTCATGATATTTGTTTGTTCGTGCATCACCTCCCTCAGGCACCCCACTGTGTGGTGATGGATTCCTTTTTGGGGGGCAAACGCAGGATCGATGTCACTTGGTGTTATTTGGGAGCAAAAAGTAATAATGTCAGGCCTGCAGTTCCAAATGGTCCAGAATCTGATCCACGCGGTTTTCAGGGCAGGACGACTAGCCCCCCGGGTCTCTGAACATGAAGCGCAAAATTACTTGGCAAAAACACTCAGGAAGGCTGGGATCCTACCCCTCCCTCATACTCACATGTCCCAGCAAGTCTAAAGGACAAGTTAAACGTAGTCGTTGATAGAAGGGACGTGATTTACTTAATGGCCATGGTTTACTGATATCCACTAGATCCCCTGCCAGCCCCCAACGAGACGCTGCAGCAATCACACAAGCAGCTGCAGCCGCCATCGAGTTCACGCTCTTTGAGGCGCGGTCTTTTCCCACGTGCGTTTCGCGTGAGCGTTGAGCTTTCGCAGATGCTGCTTCATTGCCAGCAACCTGCACAGGAATTTCACACACATGTGTGATATCCATGCGCACCTGCATGCACATTGAAACTAAGCATGTGCGTGTTAACCCGAAGCCGCCTGAAGTGCGACGCTCTAAGCACAGATCTGCCAAGGTTTGTACGGCTAGCTCTTTGGCATACACCTTTGTGGCGCTGCCAAGATCGTACTCACGGCTAGCATGATAATTTGGAAACTGCTTTAGTGGAATACATTGCCATGAGTAGCCAACCGAGTTGCACTTGGCCCATTTCATTTGGTCCTCCTCTAAGAAGCAGTGCACATGCCGCCAGTTGAAGCCTAGCATGTTTGAGCTCACACGCGCACATGCCTAGATGCATGCACATATGACATATGAAACTAAAAACGGCAAGTGACGGTAAGCTTGGCAGTCACGAAGCTGGTGATGGAATGCCTCAAAATATAAGCGGAAGATTCAATCACGAGTGGGACTTTGCCATCATGAAATTAAATATGTAGCGCTTAGTGTCGACAGTCGCACTCTAATTATATAATTAATTGCGACCAGATTCATGGAGCTTTGGAAGGCAATTCCAGAAAAGAATTCCATGCCTTGCACATGCACTTGTGCACCGAAGATGCTCAATACGGCTTAATAGATAGCGCGTATAGCCAGCTATAGCGACAAAAACAAACAACAAACTCCAGATTTAAAGTTGAACTAGCGGGCGGTGATTCAGATCAGCTTGGGAACCTTTGGGATATCATAGTGAGCACCTTGTGAGCCCTGAGGTATTGCATGCCACTTTCGTATATCTCGTTTGCACGCTCCTGAGTCCTGAGTTATTGGGCCCACGAATAAACAATGCAGAGTCTTGCAACATACAAACATAGTGACTGCATGCATGCAAATCTTGGTCGGCATGCGTTGCACCCACACCATCATGGGGGCAAGTGGCAAAATCATGGGAGAATCCTCGATCAACCAGAAGTTCTTTGCCATAGCATTCCTTATTTCTCTACAATATTGTCGAACAAGGCATGGACTCCTACATGTCACAACCAAACACACGACCCGATTGCAAAGATTGAAAAGATTTGCCAGCAATTCCAGAGGGAATCATTGCAACAGCTGTTGGTACCAAGAGATCATGATCTGGCCAGTCTTGACCAGTCTCATGCAGCCACCGGGCAAACAGGCGGCCATCTTCAACGTCTCGCCGAACAGCTAAGTCGAGGCAGGAAGCTAGCCAAGCCACAAGAACTCTGGAGTTGTAGGCTTTCGATGTGAGATGTGCCCCCAAAGAAGTGGACTTCCATACCTAATCATCATTTTCATCACGCAATATAGGTGGGACCACATATACATCTTTAAATTTGGAGCAATTTCACACCAGATACTTGATCATACCAGGTCACTTGGGAGACCGTAAATAAAGGTTGTGAACAGAAGACGCGATTGAGCTTGCACCAAGATCTAAAGTCCTTGTAGGCCACCAGCAACAGATCTGGAAGTGATGTGGCTGCACAATCTCCAAAGAAACCCAGCTGCGTGAGCAAAAGCCTCGGGTTGAATTTTCTGAGCCACCCAGAACTAGTTCTTTATGCCACAACATCTGAAACAACAAGCAGGTTCTTTTGCTTCAGAGTAAGTAGGCTGGAGATTGGACTACTACGATCGAATCAATGTTCCTCAACCCACTCTTCAACTCAGAGACAGAGACGACCCAGTGGCCACTTGGGCTATTCCCAAGTTCACATTGTGCATTGAGCAGTGCCTGATCATGGTGTAGTGGAAGTGAGGGAGGAGAATCAAAGGACCTCAGTGGAGAGCATGGTAAATGTTCACCAGGTGCGCAAGGTTGCAAAGCTCATGAGATTGGTGTAGCTTCTAGGCGCAGGCACCTGTACATTTGTTTGTTTCATGATTAATATGCATCGAAAGCACATGCTCCGCCAGGTTTATTGGTCTGGATGATTTTTGCCAGGAACTCAATTTGGGAGAACTCGGACACTACCCAGCCAGGGTTGTCTTGGAAGTCTAAGTAGCTCGACCCATCATCATCCAATTTCTTGGAAGCATTGCACCGCCAACAAAACTGAGAATTCTTCCAGGTCCGAGTCATTTGTATCGAATATGCATGCCATTCCCAGTCCCCTTTGAGCTCTGTCACCACGAACTGGAGAACCTGTCCGTTGACTTGGATTCCCTCTTTGTACAGCTTAAGCATCGATTCCACTATTTTCCGATAGATAGGAAACAGCGTAAGCCCACCAAGCATTTGATTGGTCTCCAGTGAACACAAGAGCCATTTGGACAGTCTCGCCGATCTTGGGTTCCACAACGGCAGGGAGAGGAATATGCATGTGATCTTCTCACCTGCCGCACTGAACTTTGCACTGTCCCCATATAGGGCACACGGAATGTGCACCCCAGTTGAAGCTCGTCCCCACGGGCAACCAACAGAATGAGCATGTTTCCAGTATGCTGCAACTGATCCAGAAGGCATCTCAACACCCAGGGTTTGAAAGAGGTACCGAAGCAAGTCCTCAGGGAGTATCATAGGAACTTCAGTAGGAATTGGATCACTCTCACGGAGTTTGCCTTTGACGAAGGTGTTCACCAAAACCGTGTCCTCCAGGGGTTCAAGTGTACAGTTCAATTGGTCGGAGTTCATGAGATGACACGGCATGGTTCGTTTCTGACTTCGTGAGTTTTTGTTTAAAACATATTTTCGAGCAAATTCAAACCTGTCCACTGGAGGCTTAAACACAGAACGGAAATCTCTGGCTGGGTTGTGTCCGCTATAGCTGCCTAACTTGCTGATTGTTTCAGGTAGTCCAACTGGGGTGTCCTCAACAGAGATTTGCAGTGATTAAGCGACTTGCAAATGACAAAGAAACCAGCAGAGTTATAAGTGCAACCCAGGGGTCTTTTAGGCAGGCGTGCACTTCTTTCATTTGTTGTGATACAGAAGCCTTGGGTCTTTTTGGAATCCATCCACCTCAACAATATTTATAGATTAGTTCTGCAAAGTTTCATGTCATCTGGATCTAGATCTAGAATTTGAAATTGTCTTTGCGGCCGAGGGACACCACTAGCGAGGTTGTCTAGTATACTCCCGACTTGGTTGATCTCGTGCCGATTCATCACCTGTGTGGGAATAGCTGACCATACCAGGAGGACATGTATGCATGAGATGCTACGGTAACAGTCCAGTCAGGCATTGCAAGCATTAAGTCTTTTTGCAGCTGTCGGTCGTTGTTTGCTCATGAAGTCTACGTGTACCCCTTCAGTGCTGGAAGGCCGCGCATCAGCCACTGATTCAGTCCTAAAGCCAATGATTGGCTCGCCAGCACACCCCAACTCCGTTGAAAAGCAACGGAAGCCCTCCAGATTGCAAGACTATAGGGAAACAGTTTTAGAATGTCGACCTTATCCTTGCACTATTTGGTGGAAAGACTTAACGGCTATTGCATGCGTTTTGCTAAAGATGTCTTTCTGGAGCTTAAAAGAAATGCAGCTACTTGTCGCCCTTACCGGCTTTTCTTTTCTTGCCAGTGATGGGTTCCATCTGCTCATCAAAATTTTCCAGGCCCTTCTCAGCTTCGGTCAGCACATTTGTCAAGCGGCTGTCCTGCGCTTGTGTATATTGGAAAACAATCCTATCAGTTTGGTAGCCAGTACTTATAGTCTTATATATGTTGTATACCACCCACATTTGATAACTCGGATCCTTTCACAACACTGAAACCCAGAGCTCCTCCGCTCCCGCATCCAAGGCTGCTTGCATCTTCAACCGGATCTTCGACAGGCGCGACACCATCGCATCGATTTCGCTCACGACGGCTGTTTTGATGCCAGATGACCTGGGCGATGGCGCTGGGAAGTTGCTCATGAATTATACCCCTGTTAAAAGCCGACGCTCAGGGATTGACCACGTGTTGGTCGATGCTTTCTTTTCATTCGCACTGTGTATCTTCCGGTTCATATCTCCAACTGCCTGGGGAACTGCTGGGTTCTTTGGCTAAGACAATTCGATCTCACATGGGCAAATCCGGGTGAAAGCAATGGCATCACACAGAAACACTGCCGGCATACCGTTTCCCAATACTACACACATATATATATATATATGTATTCTACTGCGCATAATTTATTGAGTATATATATATTATTGTTCAAATCGACTAGCCTTCTTGCACGACTTGATGAGGTCTTTGCGAGCTTCCTTTGCCTGTTCTGCAGCTTCCTCTGCCTCACCCTTAGGCTTGTTCTTTTTGTTCTTCAACTTGGATCCCTACATATGCAAAAAAGTGCAGTGATGACCTCAAACTCAACCAACATAGCGTTTACAAAGCGGTATCAAATTTACTGTAATAGGACCTGCCTTTGATTTGTTGGACTTTCCACCTTTTCCTTTTTCTTACTTTTGTCTTTCTTCTTCTTGTCTTTCTTCTTCTTGTCTTTCTTCTTCTTGTCTTTCTTGCTGCGCTTCTTCCCCTCAGAGGAATTCGAATCCGTGCTCTCTGAATCAGAACCGCTCTCGCTGCCATCGGACTCGTCCGAATCCTCAGAGTCAGATGAATCGGATTCATGGCCCCGGCCCCGGCCAGTGTTTTTCGATTCGGTAGCCTTGAACATATCCATGATCGAGCTGGACTCAGTGGCCTCCTCTTCATCCTCAACCAAAGTCAAGTACTGATAAACAGATGGAATCTCTGGATGGCTTCTCACTTCTTCGGCTCGAAGCTCATCATCCGCCATCTTACGGTGGATGATGGCATCCACGATGGCTTCATCGTTTTCAAAGTATGGCAACATTTGCCCACGTGTCAACCACTTCCGTTTTCCTGATTTTTTATTTTCCATTTTGTTGGTCACTGTGCGATACACGGTAGTCCTTTGCCACTCGCATCCCGAAGCCCAAAAGTCCTCATAGAGAACCGACTGTTGCGTCTTGCCTCACACATAAACTATAAAAGACTTGGCTGTGGCTGACCCAAATTTCTGGGGATGCAGCAGTACTTGAAGCGCTTGGCCAAACTCTTGATCTCCGAGGGAGTGCCATGACCTTATGTATACTATTTCTTTATGATATAATTTATATATATAAGCCGCGCGCGTGCGTGACAAAGATCATGCAGTGCAAATGCGCTCTATTGCGAGTCTGAAATGCAACCTAGCTACTTCTGATGCTTCGCCAATACTTCATGTACATTGCGTGTGCCTTCTTGGCTGCCTTTGACTTCTTTGCCTTCTTTGGAGAACCTGTGTCCTTACTGTCTGCGGATTCCTCATCTACATCTGCGGTTGCTGCCTTGCTGTCCTTCTTTTCCTTCTTGACCTTGCTACTACTAGCTCCGGTGTTCTTCCCCTTTGCATGCTTCCGGCGCTTGACCTCCTTGGTACCTTTTGTTTTCTTTTTGCCTTGGTTCTTTGCACTGGTTGAACCCTCCTTGCTCTCCTTCTTGTCCTTTGCCTTTGCATCCTGCTTGCTCTTCTTGTTGGTGTCAACCTTTGCATCCTCCTTGCTCTTCTTGTTGGTGTCCTTTGCATCCTCTTTGCTCTTCTTGTTGGTGTCCTTTGCATCCTCCTTGCTCTTCTTGTTGGTGTCCTTTGCATCCTCCACACTCCTCTTACTACCCTTTGCATCACCCTTGTTTGTTGTGTTGCTTGTCTTGTTGACTTTCTTGTTTTCCTTTGGAGCCGTGCGACTACCTGTGGATGCTTTGCTGCTTGGCTTTTTTGCTGTTCCCTTGCCATTCTCCTTTGCCGCGCTGGGTGTTGCTTCAGGTGCCTCTTGCTTGGGCTTGCATTCCTCAGTATTCATCCTCCTCAGCCTCTTGCGCTCTGCTAAATACTTCTGTGTTCGTTCTGATGGCCGTGATGGCATTGCACTTGGTGTTGTGGGAGGGGAGTCTTTTGAGCGTTTCTGATTGCTAGACTGCTGGGCCTTTGGGCTGGGTGTCTTGGTCTTTTGGATGGTCTTCTGAACTGGCGTGGGCGTTGACTTTGGTGTCTCAGGTGGAGGTTTCGGCTTGGGGGTAATCTTTTCAGCGGTGGTGGCACGGTTGAACACAGCCGCTCTCTCAACAGTACTAAGTGATTCATGTGATTCCCCCAGCTTCAAAGTTGACTTTGACGCAGATCCGCTCATGAACGAAAGCTTTCTCCGCACACGGCAGGGGGTTGGAACCGGCGCCGCCTTCTGGCCTCGATTGCGATCAGGCAGAAATTCACCGGAGATGCTATTCACGTTTGGGACCCTAGCCAGCTTGATGGCCACCAGCATCACCAGACCTAGGAGGGGAGGGGTTTCCAGATCTATATGTACAAGTGTTTCCAAAAAAGAACTGAGACATCGGCTTGGCATTTTGCACTCTCAGTGCCCTTTCCTTAGCCTCCTTTTTTATCTTCTCTAGAATGTCGTTTGCCATGATCTATACTCAAGGCACGAGCAGAAGGCTGCAGACTGAAACACAAAATGAGTAAGAATCGTGAGTTTCAGAAGGACCAGTTTTTCACGGTCGGTTCACGGTTTTTCACGCACAGTTCACGGGTTCTTCACGGTCTTTTCACGCTCTTCAGGTTTTGTCGGGAAATTCAATTACGTTCACGAATTAATAGCGTGTATGGGATCGGAGGTGGCATAGCCATGAGCTCACGATGCATATATATATATATGGCATGGCCATGGATTCGATTCATATGATTCGATGGACTCTATTGAATAACTAAGTCATGCCATGAGCTCTAGGAATAGGATCCCTTCACACCTGAGGCGTTCGAATTGGCAGCCACAAGGTGGCCACTAGGCACTATAGTTGAAAGCGCCAAACTCAAAGGGAAAGGTTGGCTTGAATCTGCCATGTTGGATCTCTGCCAACAAAAATGTTGAAAGGTCCTCGAGCCCAGCGTGCCTCCACTTGTAAGGAGCGGTCCTCTTCTTCACCTGCTCAGCTGGACGCCGCAAATCTATGTGCATGGACCCCGGATTTCACAGCATGCACATAATCAGGACTGTGAGGAGTTTGATCGATAGGATCTGTAGTGTGCCTTTTCCGAAGCTAGCCCCTTCACAGCAGCAAGGTGGTCAAAGCGACTGCTGTGAGCCTGGGACAAAGCCCAGCGTGTATACATGGTATACTGGTGATTCCTGGTGTAAGGAATATGCATGTGCAGGCTTGAGGAGCAAATTATACTAGGGTTCTGGCCATTTGTTTCAGATGGAATTTGGCAACTCTTTTCCCAAACTTGTCTGGATAAACTTGAGTGGCCCGGAGCAATGGGCCACCTGACCTCGCAATATCGATTGTCGAATTCAATTGGTATGGGATTCAGATTTAATCAGGATATCTAGGCACCAAGCACTTGTTTCTTGCCAGACTTGTTCACCCCTTTCTTGACAACACCAGTGGAGTCCAGCTTAAGCTTTACCTTGTCGGCTTTGGTCAGCTTTCGGTACAGCTTTTTTGCCCAAGACCTTAACCAAACACCAACGAACCACTTCAGTGCACGTGAACGATTGCAGACTCGCTGACTCTGTTTGAGGCTGTAGCGGTGTGCCTATGAGAATGCTCGCCTTTGGTGTCTTGGAGCCGAACCAGGCCATCCAACTTAGCCGGCAGCTCGCTTGGGGGTGGGATAGGGGTTGGATAGATCGTCTAAACAATCAAGATCGTGCAAGATCGAGCTCAGGGAAGAACAATCGATGGATCTGCACATTCACAAAGTTCTTCATGACCCTTTGCAAAAACTTCAGGTAGGGGTAGTGGACAAATGTACTGCTCCCTGGTTGTTCTATGGCCCAGTGCCCTCCACGACATGTGCACAGAAGGCACAGTAGCAGGCACCGTGCTGCCAACCTCATCGATTAACACACCCATGCGAATCGTATAATATATATCTATATAGCTCTGCAATCAATCCCAATCAATCCCATTTGACAACATTAAACTGAAGTGACGAAGCTGGCCATGCATGCAAGAAACACATTGGAATCCTGTACGTATCCAAGACTGCAATCTCCGAATGGTCGATATCGTGAACGCTTGGATGTCGCCAGGTTGATGAAAACAAATGAACAGCACGGGAGTCCTGCGAAGAACAGTGCGTTCTCCTTCAAACGCAGTGTGTTCTCCACCGCCTTAACGAAGCCTGTCCTGAAGCAACACATAATGCAAACAAAAACCCAGCTGGATATTTATTAGTGAACTGGTTCAATGATTAAGCAATTGCAAGCTCAACAACTGATATTATTCTGCACATCCAGCAAACCTTGGGGCCCACACATAGTGAGCAGGTTGTCTGTATGCGGCCGTTCAGTCACTTCCAGGAATTCCCTTAGCTGGGCTGAACCCTATATGCCAGCAACTTGTTTAATTGTCGACCCTGTTGAATATAATATATATATTGTTTTTCTTTTGGGTTCCAGACGTTCTTGCTCCTTCAAAGCCTGAGGACTAATAGCCCCAACCATCGAGGACCAATTTTGTTCACTTCAAGATTTGAAATGAAGAGTACAAAAAAACAGCAGTGTTGTGAAAGTCGAGGCTGAGGCTGAACCCTCTGGATATGGAGCGCTGGCCGGCGAAGACATCATAGTTGTCCAGGTCCTCAAGTAAAACCAGCCCGCAGTTTTTCTTACGAAGACTTGATCTTTAGACAGGTCTGGTTTTGCATCGAGCACACTGGGATATGCACCCGAGTGCACTCACTGATTTGTGCCACATAGTCGCATAGGTGGAGCCTGGGCGCGTGCTGGTTGCAGATGCAGCTACATCACACCAGGCCAGCAAGCACGTTTCTGTTTGGATCAGGTTTGTAGAAATAAGCCTGCTGCCCATTGTAATTGTCGCTAAAACTCTTGGGGGCAGACATCATCAAAGGCATTCCACATGCCAGCAAAGCACGACATTGGGACTGGGTAAGGGCCAATGGCCCCCTTTTCCAGGCCGGGTTTGGCATGCTGGCCCCTTGCTAGCTACTTCAAAAGTAGTGCTTGCCAAAAGACTTTGATCCTTACAGATCTTACGCACACATCACACAATCATGCATCCCACCATCGAGCATGAACATGCCACTCTATTCCAGAAGCTGTACCATGGTGATGCATGGTGTTTCAAAGATACGGATCGATGAAAACTAATATATAACTATATATAGAAAATCTGAAGCACACTCCACTTGGTGGTTTGCACTGTCATTTTGCAGCTCGGTCGAACTCGGCGCTGCTGTGACAGGTACAGATGAGCCATTTGATCCTCCAGGAGCTAGTCAACGTCGATGGCCCAACCTGCAATGATCTTGCATGCGGTCCACCTCACGAGAGAAGGAAGCTAGACATTGCAATGCACCAGAGAAACTATATAGATAGAACGGATAGAGCTGATCTAGCAGCAGCTTAGAAGGGTCTGAAAGACTTGAAATTAAATATCAATATGGCCCTGGTTGAATTCGAAGACTGAGTGATAGGCGCATCCGCCAGGGAGTCGAAACGATGCCATCCCAAAGTAAGCCCATCTTGCCCATTCATCTGACCAGCAACATGCTGGAAAGCGCATGCACATGCATCTTTTAGAATTCCAAACATTTTGGTATGGATTTGATTATGGAATGAACAAGCCTGGATATCAGACTTGTTGGTTTTGTTGTAAGTCTTGAGATTCTTGGACTCGATCTTCTTGAGGTAGAAGCTACGTTGATACAGCCTCATACTTGCACACTAGGATTGACTCCTTACAGTTTCACGGCTGAGCATGAGGCTGCACTCCGATCGTCGACTTCACACCATCAGGACCGCGCAAAGTCCACGACCTTGCAACGAGAGAATTGGGAGATATTGGGGGAAAAGAGTTGACTAGCGGGTTTAAAGCTTTTATATGTGTGTTGTCTACACCCAGGGTCGATCAAAACAAATACAGCATTATTAAGTTCCTGACTTGTTCATTTCTTCCGGGCATTCAAAAAGGTCATCGTTCGATGCGATGGTGTTCAATTCCTCAAAGTCTTCTTCCATTTTTTTCTGGCGAGGCGTTTTTTCAGAGTCGAGCTCCTGCGTACAGCTGGTGTAGACACACACATACATGTCGTACATAAATGTTTAATTTCATCATTGCAAAAACCTAGTGCAGTGATTTGCATGTCCAATCCTCTGCCGCTGCTTTGCTTTTCTTTTTTGGTGGTTCGTCTGGAGTCTTTTCCTCTTCAAGCTTTTTACCTTTCACTTTATTGGTCTCTTTGGGTTTGCTAGACAGCTGAGGCACAGGCTTGGGTTTTGCCTTGGCCCTTCCTCTACCACGACCCCTGCCACTACCGCGGCCCCGACCACCACGGCCCCTGGCAGCCGGTCGCTTCTTTGGGGCATCTTCCGAAACCTGGGAACTGTCTTCCCCTCGCTCATCACTTGCTCTTCGAGGCCTGCCCCCAAAAAGCTTGCATATACTATATACAAATTGCCTGCGTGTAAAACTCGATTGGCATGCGCGTGCTGTCCGAATAAGCAAACTACTCTTGTTCTAGCGTGCGCGTGTACTGACCCAGATCTGCCTGCAGGATATCGGTATCATTGGATTCAGCTTCCATCGCCAGAACCTCAAAAGTCTCTAGGGCCGCTGCAGCTAGTGGAGACGGCTGAGGCACCAGTGGGGCACGATCCTGCCGGACGAAATCAGAAAGCTTCCAAATTCTAACGGATTTGATCAAGAGAAAACATATCGCAGTGGACAAATATGCATACTAGCTATAAAAATATATAATAGTACACGGTCCTTGAAAGTTCCTTTTTTTCGATCCCCGTCTTCAATCATACCAGCATCTTCGGGTTCACTCATGTCCTCACCCTTTGGCAGTGAAGTTTCATCTTCATCATCGTTTTCTTCAGTTTGTTCACCCGAAGCATGTCCTTTGTCATCATCAACTTCCACGCAATCATCATCAGTCCGCTGCTCTTCCTCCCCACCTTCTCCTCGAGCATGATCTTCTTGAGCAGCCTCAGGTGATCGTGGCGTGGTATCTCTGGGCAGAATCGATCTGTCAGAGCGTCAGGGGGCTAAGTGTGGGGGACTACTGTGAGGATCCGGGTGCCATATCAATCATGACAGTGATCCAGGGGCAGGACCTCTTCACAGCATTCACCAACAGCTTCTGCATCCCGCTCCTGGCAATGTTGAAAAATAGGAGCTAATTAAATTGGAAACCGGTCACTTGATCAACTGGCCTTCTTGGCCTCCAGGGCAATTTCCTTCAGCTTGCCAAAGCTTTCATGGCCCCTCCTGTTCAAGAGTGTAGGTCGACACTTGAAACCTAAATGGTATGGGAGGACTCCAATTGCAAGTCCTACAATAATGAAAGTGGCAAACATACGACCCACACAACGATGAACACCATACGGATCCCTGTGATGTTGCGCTGTCCTCGCCCCAGTATTCCTGGATGCACGAAAGCACACGTATGATGCAAATCCACGTTGTCTTCCTGCTTCAGTGTCTGCCCAGTCCTGATGAGTATGTGGAGAAGCCATCACACAAACAATTTTCAACTGCATATAACGGTCGATCATATATTTGAACCCAGGTGATCATGTCCTCCAACTTTTTCTTGCTTTCAAGCTTGTTCAAGCGAAAGTCGTCAGCAACCTTGAGGAGGGCTGCCTGCAAGTGCTTGCATAGCCATATGGACAGATTTGGGGAGTAGCTTTTGGGCTGTGGTGTTCAAATCCAATACTGTTTTCGGTTGATGCTTGTGAGTGCCTTGCACTCCTTCATAGTGGGAAGAGCCCCGGCAAAGCTTGCAAGATAGGCCGCCAGAAAGTCAAAGTTGTTGTTAGTGCGACACACCTGACAAACACTTCAAATATACGTACTAGAGCACTAGAGCAGGATATATATATATATATATATTTGTGTTTGCTGTTGCATCGAAAACCTAGTCATGGTACATATATATATATATCAAGTGAGCCGGACAGCGATAGTTGTGCCTACCTGTTCTTCGTTGAGGCGGTCCCCCTTGCAATCGAGGAAGCTGAAACCATGGACCTATCCCAGCCGGCAACGTTCAGTTTTAAAATTTAACTAGGCCACCAAATGTCTGTTAGTTCCGACCCTATCCTTGCCTTCTTTCCCTTTTCTTTCAGACTTTGGACCTTCTTGGTTCTTTCCTTGATGAAACCATCTTTCGTAAGGAAGTCTTTGTAGAGCTCCTTGTGCAAACACTAGTATTACACCACTTTCTCCAGGAAAACGGGGATTCGTCATCCTACATACCAACAAAAAAATCTAAACACCCACCACCAATCCAGCTGAGTGGAATCATGGCTCTAGTCCTCAAGCAGTGCCACCGTCTCCGGCCGAGGTTTCGAGTCCGGCATTGCGCAAGCCAGCAGCCAATGGCAGGGGATGATCCCCCACAGGTCCTACTACATCGCCTACCTATCTCTCTCTCTCTATATATGTGTGTGTACATGTACATGTACGGAAAAGTTGGAATATGGCGGCCCCCCTGGAACATTAAACTCACAAGCGTTGTCGACCCTGAGCCCAAAAAAATCGCAGACATAGTGAAATTGCCGTGCGCGTCTGAAATGCTGCGCGACTCGAAACTCTAGGGATGTATATGATTCCTTTGAGAACGATGGCAATTAAGGCTGGGGAGGCACCTGGACCATCAGAGCATGATGAGTCCTCTGAAGCCAATGTCCAGCCTTATCCAGTACGACAGGTGTGAAAGTATAGAATTGAAAACGCTGTCACTTCAAAGTAATGGGGTATACCTCTGACGCTGCAAGTTTCAGAGCTCATGGCCCCACTTTCTTATCTATAGCCATGAAATTTGTATGTATCAAATTTGGCAACCATGCCTTGATGTGAATGAATCGTTGAGTCCCAGGCTCAAAGATTTCAATCCTCTCTTCATAGCGGCCTGGGATCACTAAGTTGCTGACCATCCCCTTTGCACCCATTACCAAAAACAACCGCTAGGCTTTCTCCAAACTTAGCCGAAGGCTCACATGGGCCCATGTGGCTGTGCGATCCACTGCCATCGAGAATGCTACCCGCACAGATAGGGTGATGCTCGATGATCATGTTGCAATATATGTTGCAATGATAAAATAAAAATTAAGACGTTTACAAATTCCATGCACCCAATGCTTTCTGACTGAGCCACATTGCCATCGTTCTCGAACTTGCGAGTGACACACTCCAGATGTACATGACAGGTCCATGGATGGATATACATGATATAGCTAAAGTACAAGTTAAACTTGAACGTTCCAAAAGGACAAGTTAAACTTGAACGTTGACCAGCTGGGTGTGAACAGTTACAGGTGAGGAAACACATTGACAAAGCAAATCCTCAAAATAAAACTGACACCGACTCCAACAGTACAGTGGTACAGTACGGCAGTACAGTACACTGGTACAGGGGTAGCCGCTTCCAACGAACAGGTGACAACTGCCTGAAGCTGGACACGAAAGTCGCACACATGCATATCAAATTGAAGATATTAGGAACACATGCAGCTACAGTGCGCTGGGTGCCCATTATCATCCACCAAATTATATTGATCTACAACCCATCCCTTTTAACTCCTGCTATATGAAGTTAATTGAAGTTACTACAAAACGCTCCTCCATTTTTCTGCTTGGTTCACGCGAAAACGCTTCTCCAGCTCCTTTGGCCGCTGCTGAACTCTTCTCTGCATCAAAGGCATAAACGTTGGCATTGGAGGGAAGCTCCCAGCAGTAGTCGGGTTTGAGGCCTGTGGCGGATGTGGCCCAGCCCTCCTGCATGTTGATGTGAAAGTTTCTGAAGCAACGACTCAGAATTACCATGGTGGCAATAGGGATCCACTGAGTTTCTAGCATTTCAAGACTACTCATGTGTACGGTAGGGACCAACAGAAGGATCCCAAAGAAGGTGAGCTGGGATCCTGACACATCCCTTTCAACAGAACGTTGACAACTTCAATGACCCTTCCAGAATCATGCATGCCAATTTAGACGAACTTTTCCACATGTGCTTAGTGTATTGGCAATGCAGCTTGCATTCGAACGTTACATACATGTGTTCCGTGTGCGCGGCCCACCCACCCCTCCAAAGTCCGCTACTTTCGCCGGCAAGCACCGCTACACGATGCTACATGGCTCCGACACAGAAGGATTTCACTTCCATCCAGAAGTCAATCGAACAAAGTCAATCAGGCAAGGGAGAGTCGGGGGACACAGCGCTGGTTGGAACGTGGGTGGAACAAAGGACCTGACAGAGTTCAGCTGCTGCCATTGAGGCAGGAGATTGTTTGCAGTGCCCCAGCCCTACCAGCCAAAACAGGAGGCTAAAGGCTAAAGATCCAAACACCTGGGGAAAAGAAATTAAACAACACGTAGGGCACTTGGGTCGTGTTTCAATTTGTTCTCTCCAGAATTCTGACTAGCTATGTCATACGCCAGCTGATGGCGAGCCCACCCATTTTCAGCCAGAACTAGAGTGATGAAAGCTTGTTGTGCCACCAAACGTCATGCTTGGATGCCCTGCACAAAGCCATAGAGCAAGCATTTCAAGCCTGCTCCATGTGTAGCAGTGCGTGGTCATAATTAACATCTATGGCGGTGGAATGTCCGTCAACTAGGAGTCCCCATCCGTTCCAGCCTGGAGTGGAGCAATGTTGGGAGAAATCGGAGAAACCAATTTCAAGCACCTTCGAACAAAGAGAACTCCAAAGGAGGGATTCTTCTGACGTCTACGATTGTACTGTATCCATCTTGTACGGTATAACATGCAAGCCGACCACAACGGTTCTCCCGGCCTTCAGCGTAGTTCCGCACCTGGGAGAAGCCCAAAAGCCGCCGATTGGGGCGGTCGAGGACGCCTAGGGCGGGCTCATCGCAGGAACAGGGGGAATGTGATGGCACTGGAAGCAAGGGACGTGTCGGGTCATGACATGGTAAACCTTTTGTTGATTATGTTCTGAAAACAATCAAACACATCAGCCTGGTTCCGTGACCGTCCGTGACCGTGAGATCCCAGGATGTTCGGTCAGAAAAAGAGGACTGTAAGTTTGGTCACAAACAAAGACTCCAAAGAAGTCACGAACGGCTCAGGTCCTGGCAGCTTGCTCAAGCCCTAGTTAGTTGATGTTAGTTGGTTTGGTGGGGCCATTTCATGTAGAAGCTGGAACCAAAGATCAGGATTAACCCCTACTGGTAGCTGCGACTTTCCAACGCCACCAGCCAGCATCAAAAGGATGCCCTGAATCCTTCTGCATCTTTTTGTGGATCATCTGTGGGCATACTATGCCTTTTCCAATTTGAGTCTTGGTCCGACGACCATCCCTACCCCAACTCAAGAGTGACCACAAACTACTTGTTTGAAGCGGCCTTTTGTGGACCCTTGCGTGGTCTCATTCTAGCACATGTTCCACTGCTTTTTGGTGGTAGCAGCTGACAAGACGTGGGTCAAGCCCTTTGCCCAGTGAACCATTAGACTCTTGACCAAAACACAGTAAATATAAACTCTCTACCAGCACCCCCAATGGGTGGTTAATGGACACCCCACGGTGTCGGGTCCTGGTACATGCAGGAACCGTTTTTTCCGGCGGACGTCCCACCGGTCAACCATCGACCGGTGGACAGTCCTCCCCGAACCTGCAGTCCAGACACACAAAAGGCGTCTCCAACAGGAGCCTCAGAGCGATGTTGTTTCGCGGGATACAGGATATGGGCATATGATTCGCTTTTGTGGGGGAGGAGGTCCTGCTGTCTAAGACTAAGAGTGCTTCTCCTGACATCTATAGTGACTGTATGAAATTTATGTAATCCTACTTCGCCTCTGGTGCAACGTTGTTGGCGCAACGCGAGGGTCGAAGAACTCACGTCGGATCGCCACAGAAGCTTTGTCAAACGGATGCAAAAGGGGTAACCATACAATATGCTATTTTGAATGTAGTTGGAGTCGTGCAAACACACAACTCTGCGACACTGTGAGAATGAACAGCCATCCATAGTTACCAGCAGCATAATGACAAAAACATGGCTTCCAAACAAGCTTCTTGCAAAAAGGTGGATCTTGCATGTCCAATGCGAAACTCTCCCAGCAACCCGTCCAAGCTGCTGATGAAGCCCCAGCCCAAGTAGTGCGAGACGAAGCCGGCGTCCCATTGTTGGCTGCGGGAGGTCAAAAAGTCCATCCACCGGGTGGTCTCCTGTCGAGAACCGGATCTCGTTCAAACGGGAAGAGCGGAGAAGAGTGATGGGACCGGAAGATGTGCTACCGTGCTACCCCAGGCGTTCCAGGTCAACCACCCCCATTTGTTTTGATAAATATGCCAGTCCGAAGTGTCTGGCTATGGGTTGATCGGACTTCGAACCATTAAAACGCTGCTTGCACTCCGTTTGAAGGGAAAAATCTACCGGAAACACCGGTTTTCAGCACCAAAACTACCTGGACCCTCCCATGGGTGTCCTGGCTGGACTACCCTACACTACTCAGGAATCTCCAGCCAGGACACCCAAACAGGATGCTCCAGTATAATATTTCCTCTAATTTCTTGCCCAAAACCATTAGCTGCTGTTTTCTTACTTCCCTCAGCCGCATGGTCTAGCCATGTCGAAAAGCCTTCATCTACCAGTTCCAGCCGCTCCGGACCTTGGCGGTCTTGGCCAACAAGTACTCCGTGCGGCCGTCGGTGGTCTGAAGCTCCAGCCCGCTGCTGTTCCGCTCGCCTGGGGTTCGCAGCAGAAGGGCCGGAGAGGACGGCGAGGACACCGCGTCCCCAGCCAAACCCGCCGCAAGGCAGGCAGCCGAGCGCTTTTGGTTGGATAGTTGTTGATGAAATTCATTGGTCACCTTCAAAGTAAGGGATCAGGCTGGAAGCCCCAGCCCACTGCTTAGGGACCTCCATTAGGTCCAGATAGCTTCTGGGGTGAGTAGACTGAGTGGACCCCCCCCCTCCTATCCGCCCGCTGAGGCTGTCACGTGCGAGCTGCCGCGCGAAGTCGGTGGCGTAGAGCGAGTCCAAGAGCTGCAGCTCGGCGCCCGGCAGCACCACGTAGAAGGTGCTTCCGCACCGCAGAGCTCCGCGCCGGTGAAGACCAAGGGCGGATGGAACAAAGGGCAGCGGCTTTCTTTAAACCAATGGGTTTGCTTAGACTTATACACACCTACAGGTAGGTTGGTCTATAATAGTGTTGTAAAAAATAGCTAATCTCCTTTGAGATCTTTGAGGGAGTGTGCGTTTTGAAAAAGAGAGCAAATCCAGGTGCATTAATTAAAGAATAAACAAATCAAACACACACACAACAAAAGAACCCAATTTTAATCACATTTGGCAAGTTTCAACCAAAGCCAAAACATACAACAAAACGGCAAGACCCATAGCGGACCAAAAAGATGACATAAAAAGCAAACGACATAAAAAGGCAAAGCAAACGACAAAAAAAAGCGGCGGACCATTCCAGCATCCACGTCTTCTTCTGCTCTTATCATCCACTTGTCTTTGTTAAATATTTCTTGGACTTTGGACCTGTGTGTGATGAACACCTCCCAATCCCATCTTGGCCATGACAAACATCAAGTGGAGATCGACTGATCTGCACCTTGGATGAGCTGGATTTGTCCACTTCTGGGGTTCGTGATGGTTCGTGTCTGTGCGGAAAGAAAACACCTGCATGGCCCAAGAGATAAACAAGGGCCCCAACCGCTTGGGTTTGTGCCAGGTATATATCTGACCGGACACCGATGGACATGCATGGACGCTGAAACAAACAAATCCAATGGTCTGGAGGGGCTGTCACTCCTTTTTCTCTTTCCCAACCTCGGAGCGAAGCACTGCTCGTGAAGGTCTTCACCCTGCGAAATGAGCGAAACAAGAAGACCAGGGAGTAGAGTACAAGGCGCCATCAATCAAAGCTTGGGGAGTAAACTGATCAGTATGGTATATGGTGTTTGAGATTCTATACGATGTATACAGTGCCACGACATACCATTGACCATCCATGACCGTCCTTGAACACAGCATTTAGGATGTTGAGTCGAGATATGTTGAGTGTTCTTCTCTCTGGGTACTGCCAAACTTGTACTGGATTTGACCACAGGGGGTGAAGTCATTCTTGCTTGATAGCTCTCATGCCTGGACCTGAACACAAAGCAAGCTTTATGCACAGTATTCCTGGGCCGACGTGCACCAGTTGACAAATGCTGGACCCAATCCAATGCAAAAATACAAAAAGTTACCAGCAAGTAACCTAAAACAGTTAAAGGTTCCCACGAACAGCGCTGATGATGTTCCCTTGACTTTCCTCATTGATTCTGCGATCACTGGCGCGTTGTTTTGGTTCCGTGCACCTGTAAAGCACCAACAAGGCACCACGAACTTCGCACAAGTAGGGCTTACAGCGACCTGCAGGTCATGCGCCGTTTCGCGGGGACTGATGGAACCGGGAGCTTCCCCCTGCGAGAGCTTCCCCCTGGCTCAGACAAAAACATGTCCGTACCTCAAATGTGTCAAACTGTGGGACCTGCCCACCAATCCCAGACCATGCAGGGACTGGAATATATATGGTTACTTACATGGATGGGGCATGTTGCATTTGGTTTTGTGCTCAGTTTGCCCAGATTGACACAGGCATCAAGAATGCCGGCTGATGTGTGTCAAGTGTCATAAGCGTCATGTATTGGCTGTTGATGTATATATATATATATATACCCCTCCATTCAATAGCAGTTGGTGATTTCTTCCAACACAGAATGACATGGAAGTCGCCCACATTCGTAGCCCTCAAAGAGGTGGGTATACTATTCTTGAGTCCAAGCAGGGAGACATGGTCCTGGGCTTCAAGTCTTTGCCACACATCAACTTGATACCTGGTCACCTTTTCAAAAGAAGCCAAGCCTTAAATGATTTAATTATGATTTAATTGAAACGGGTTCAGGATGCAAAGTTACAGTAAAACACTTGGAATAGCTTCAGGGTAGTGCCACATTTACCCACTTTGCCGTCTAGTAAACTGGAACTTCCGAGTTTCGCAACATGAAAAAAATAGCATGAATCAAGCCCAACAAAAATAATCAAAAATATGATATGATATGATATCAAGCGATCGCTCTAACATCTGGACCCTCAAAAGCACTCACCAACTTCTCGCTTCAGTACAAGATAGTACAAGTATAGCTCAACTCTCCAACCACCACACCAAACATGATCAACACACACTCCACTGAATGTCACTCCAAGCCCCAATAGTGACCTAGTTTTTGGCTCACTTGAAGCTTTACCCCCCACCCCGGGGGGGGGGGGAAGATGTCCTGCGTTCCAAACCGCTTCCAAAGCGCCTGAGGGCCGCCAGCGCTGCAGCATCCCCGGGGGGGGGGGCACGCCGTCCGGCGGCAGCACGGCATCGGGGCCTACCGCTGTGGGTGGAGGGGGTCATCATCAGGAGTGGATGCAAGACCATTCTTTTTTTTCCGCCTCATCCATGGTTTGGACGTGTCTAGGCGCACCTATGCGGCCTAGACGTCCATGCGTTCGACCATTTCGAGACGAAACCAACCGTTGGAGATTCATGAGAGTGGGTGGAATGGGAACTATCGGGGTTGGATCCAGCGGCTCAAAGTATGGCTAGTGGAAGCAGAATCTCCTGCTCTCAATGGAATTCCTGTGGTGGCATTGGTGGTACGAGTCAAATGTGGTCAAAAAAAAAAGGCTTGTGTTTGTGCCGTTGGAGATTCACTGGTGATGACAATGAGCCAACACAAGCAAATTGTACATGATATGATCCAACTTAAATGATACCAATCAAGTGGATGTTCATGGGTTTTCTGAAGGTCACAAACAGAATACATTAGAATACAAAGTCTTCCAAAAGTCTGTTTGTCCAAACGCTCCATGATGCTTCCTACATCTTAGAACATCTCACAGTTTGGCTGCTTAGAACATCTCTTCAAGGAACGGCGTCATCCTCCGCGTTTTGCGGGTCTGTTTGGTCGACCAAGTCGACGTCACCGCTTGACCATCCCCTCGCTTCAACGTCACCGCCTCCCTTCTCGTTCACACCGATAATGGCGCTGCCGTGCCACCAGTCTTCAGCAAAGCCTGGGAGGCAGAATTCTTCTGATGGAAGAAGCCTGGAAACTGTCAACAACGACCACGGAATTCGGTTGCTTTGGTGATTACATGGGGCTGGGCCTCGTAGTATTTCCTTGAACAGCAGAATATGGTTCAGCAATGGAATCAATAGCAAGAACGATCTGTGCCTGTGTGGGTGTCGGTGTAAGAAGACAGTTATCAATGTCAACATGTTGGTCATAGAGAGGCCAGGATCAATCGCAAGGCAGCGTTTTGAGCCGTCGAACATTGCGGGAGTCCACTATCACTACCAGCAGTCTGGAGGCGGCCCTTCTTCGAGACGACCACCCTTATATCATTGCTTTCCCCGCAACCCATGTCTTGGGATCGGGATCTCTTATTTTGGTTCCCACTGCAAAGACAAGCTCACTGACTTGATTGTTGACATGATATTTTAGACACGGCTAACAAGCATACAAGCAAATCTTTCGGAATATACGTGAGGGCCCCCCAAAGCCACTGATCTTGGAAGGTGGTAGACACTAGGACCTTTTGGACTGTAAAACTGGGCTCCCAAATGTATCGTCCAATCTTCTAACATCTAAGGTAAAATACTACTATGGCTGTTGCTCAAAAGCCAGGATACCTTTATTGACCTACCTGGGAGGTCAAACGACATGGTGGACCAGAACTCCAGGGGCTGCAGGGGCTCCAGGCTTCGTCCCAGTTCCTTCCATATCGGTTCCCAACCCCTGCAGAAGTTGCGTCTCTTTCGCATGTTCCAAAGCCAAGCATCTGAAGGTGTCAATGGCCTGCGACACCAGCTGCCCCACCGTGCTCCGCCGCGGCGACCGCTCGCGCTGGATGGAGTCCTCGGAGGTCTCACGGCCCATCTCGTCCTGAGGAGACTGGGTGGATGCGAGGGATGCGAGGGATGTCGACCCTGCGTCCTTTCTAGCGATGTGTTGTAGTTTTGAGACCCATGTGTGCATAAGCATATAGACAACCTGGTACAAAGCAAAGACCAAATGCAAAGAGTCGAATCTCGAGATAAGAAGCAAAGGATGCAGCAAAAAGCAAAGGTTGGAGTTGGAGGGTCATTCTAAGACTCTGCAAAAACGGCCTACGAGAATGGCTGAGGCTAAGATAGGGGGAGACTTGCCGCACAGACGCGCAGCCACCCTGTGGCTCTCGAATGCTCTCGAGACGAATTTTTCCCTTGGTTCAGGGGATCATTGAAGGAGAGGGTCTTGCGAGTCTCCCTATTTACTACCCAAGTGGTCTGCGATAAGGGGTCAATCATGATTTAACATCTCCATCAATTCTTCCTCCACGTTACTTGTCTCAACTTGTTGGAGGCCTCTTCTCACGGGTCTCTCCCACCTCTACTCACTACTTCCCAACCCTTCGCCACCTCCATTTCCCCACATCCCGTCTCCCCAAGAACGCCACCAAGAAGCCCCCCCAAACCAAACACACTCGGCTCCACTCCGGCCTCCGACGCCGTGTCGTTCTCCTCCAAGTCGAAGGTCACCGCCTTCGGGGGCCCTTCAGACGTGGGCGTCGTCACCTCCTGTCGTCTCTGGGACGATGCGAGGCTCGCAGCGAAGGCCCCTCTGACCACCAGCGTGGACGAGAAAAAACGGCTCAGGTCACAGTCAACGATCTCCTTGTTACCCGTGGAGACCGACCTCTGACTGCCAATTCGACTGGTCGAGAGCGCGTGGTTCTCGGACCATCCTGTCTGGATGTGGACTCCCCTACACTACTTATAGGGATCTGCAAAAAGGACATAACAGGACACCCTCTCGATGGTCTTTAGGAACGTTTTCTAGATGTTTGTTCGCAGCCGGTCTCGTCCTCCTTCTTTCGGTACTCCTCGCGGTGGCCATAGAGCTCCTTGGAGGGTTATAGACCCATTGATGGGGTCGATTGGTTGTAGACCCATCCTAGTGAGTAGCATGCAACCTCCAAGCACTTCTGAATTGAAAGCTGATGGTCAATTCTCCAAAGCTCCGTTTCGAGTGAAGGATTTTTCTCGACCGAAGCCGTCGATTGTGGTGACCCAAAACATCACCCAATACATCGCGATGCATCGATGTACCACATGGCAACCAAGCCAAATCACTCGCCGCTTGCCCTCGAGACCAAATCCGGTGGACCCCCCAATCCCTCATTCAATGAGCCGTGCATAGAACCCTTGCAGGGTGTGAGTTTCTATCTGGTTTGAGGGAAGAGGAGTCTCTTCCAAGATGGTCTGTCAAGGGGCAGTCTGGACAAACTTCAGATCTTCCTGCAAGTTTTCCAGCGCCAACTTCCTCAATCAACCGCACATGTCGTGTGGGCCGCGTGGACCGCGCGTGTCGTGTGTGACAGTCATACCGGACTCGACCGGGGTGTCGACTCGATGGCTGAGCGAAAGCAGGACGCGAAGAAAAACAAGCTTGTGTGCCCAGTTCAGGAAACTGGACAGTCAAAGAATACCAGTCCGAGTCCGAGTTGATTCAGAAGAATCGTGCCTGTGGCGAAAGACGGCCGCTCAGCTGATCCAAGGAGCTGTTTGATGTGACTTATCTTTTCAAGATACGAATCGATCCAACATCAAACATCCAATACGAGTTCTCATTTCGAAGAACATCGAAAAAGGCACCTGGTGCAGGACCTGGTTTAGGTGGCACGTGGTGAGGGGGGGTTCAAAAAGATCACATGGAAGAACCCCGGTCAACGTAAGGAAATCCCTAACCCTGAAGTAAATGGAGCAGCTGCCCAGAGCTTGGTTTGGGCCATTTGAATGACCTGCTTCCTTGGTGACCCCTGCCTTCGAGTGAATGATCTCATTCACTCCCGTTGGGCCTAACCGTTCAACCGGTCCCAGCGTCTCATGCGCCAAGTTGACAAAGGCCGCACCCGCGAGGTTCCTCAACTCCTGGTGTCGATGGCTCCGCGAAGAAGGCACGACGAGGCTCTCCCGTGCGACGGTGCGACCGCGGGTGCGACGCTTGAAAAGAAGCTCTTGGACCCTCGGGCAGTATGTGTCTGCGCTTGTTTGGATTGTTTCTTGGACAAAGCAAAGTAGGTGAAAACGATCTATTGAAGGATGCCACATTGAAGGAGAATCCAGATACTCCTGCAGGCCTTGCTAATGAGTACCTGCATTTAATCTAACATTCTACATGGCCGGCCCCTTGAAATGCAGTTGTCATTACATGCGGAGCCATGGCTCCAGAGTTTTACCTAAGCCTAAGATGTATCTCGTGAAACAGTCTTGTATATCTTTATAGCATGCAAATTGTTGCCCGTGCACCAGTTCAAGGAACGTTCGGAACAAGAATCTGTTGGTCGCTGGATTCGCACACCAACCTGGACCCCCCAATCTCCATCCGATTACCAAACATCTCCAATCATGGTGGCAGCATCAAAGAAACCCAATGAAACTACTGATCCCTATACTGTCTGGCTGTGAAGGGTTTCGCGGTCATGGCACCCGGACCCGGCTCATATTTGTGGTGGGTTGACCATGTCTACTAGTCTATTCTGTTCATTTTTGGTGGGAAAAGCCTGGGTGGCCTGGTGCCGTGACCCACAGCCAAAAACGCCTTCCCACTCTCTACTTTGCCGACGGCGGCCAGTGGCTCCTCTTCGGCTTGAGCCAAAGTGAAGGTCGGGTGCTGCTTGAGTAGATCTTGGATGCCTAGAGAGATGAGCTATCAATGTATCAAGTCAAGTGTCAGAGCTCTTACTGCAGTGAGAAGGCCATTGCCAACAAGCAATTCTGTGAAAACAAAAAGACACCACACACAATCACACGCACAAACCATCAACACAAGCTATGTCTGACGCTTGCAAATCGGCACTGAATTTGCATGGTCCGCACTCCACACCGAATTTGCGGAGAATTTGCTGCTTTCGGTATCCAGCTAACACATCTACTTTGCGGAGCTTCCCAAGCTGGTATTGGTGGGCATAGCAGTACACACAGCACAGTGAGCACCTGGGTCCTCGGTGCACCAAATCTTATCACTTCCCAATACTTCCCAAGCAACTTTGCTGAGCATACACTTCTCTGTCCTGTCCGTCATCTGTGGGCAAAATCCGTACTGGATCGTTGAGTTCCACACCGGCACCGGTCCCAACACCATCATCATGGCAGCCCCGACCGCCGCCCTCCACGCGCGCGACCCGTGCGACGTGTGTCGCTCGTAGTAGAGTGGCAAAAGTGGAGCATGTGGAACTTCGGGAAGGGCGCTCGTTCTGGGTCCGAGCGGGTCTCCACCTCAGAGGCTGTGAGAGTGGCAAAGCTGCTGAGCAAATCGATCCAGGTGAATTATCGACTTTCGCTTCTCTGCACGAATGGGAGGGGAAGATTGAGTCTGAGCTGTCAAGACAGTTAGGACATTGGTGAGGTGTCAAAATGACACCTTGATGCTTCAAAGCTTTTGAGGTATAATATTCCTATAGAACGGTACATGACAATCCAGTGGACTGTCCCGCCTGGTGGGCACAAATTACAGTATGTTCCTTTTTCAAGTATCGCCAAACTGGGGGAGTTCCAACATCAATCTCTGAGGTGTGTGAGTATTTTCCATGCGCCTGGAAGAACATCTGGATCCTGGATGTTCTGCTACAATTCTTGCACGGCCCGTACAAAATCTCACGAAACGACGTCGGATCGTCCCCCCTGCAAACCAAGTTGGACTTGGTTGGGCCATACCATAAATGTTCCCTCAAAAAACAAACTCTTAACCAGGTTCTTTAGGTGCTTGGAAACCTCCAATGTTATTGAATGTTCAACAACGCGGAATCTGAGAAGCTCGCAGAATTCCAACCAACCTGGTCCAAATCACCAGTTCACTCCACTAAGTCCCCACCCATTAAAGCGTTCTTTTGGACTGCAGGAACATGCGGAAAATGTTGGTTCCAAAGGCCTATAGTATAGCCTCTTAATTAGAAGTCCAGTGTCTTGTTTTAATCTTTCTCCAACTCCAAGTCCCAACTGTTTCACGTGTGGAAAATGCACATCCATCCCCCACAAAGAGCGCATCCATCACGATCTTTGGGGGAGGAAGAACCCCGCATCCGCGAAAGCGGCGGATGCAGCCACGAGCCTCGCCCCCTGTCCATCTCCACTTCACTCGGCTCCGAGAGGCCAAGTGGGTGAGACTTTGCACATCCACCCGCCGACGATTTGCTTCCCCGCCCGGCGCTTGACCTGGGAGGCGGGGGGGATTCCCCCCCACGCGGGAGCGCCAAAACAGGCTTTCAGGGTCAGTTTGGACCGGAAAATCCGACGAAAAAATCAAGAACCCACTGCTTTGCTTAGTACTTAAACTGTTTGCTATAAAGTTACCTGTTCATGGTCAACCATCATTATGTAAAACCGACCATGTTGGAGCGCCTGGGTTTGACCAACAACTGGGGACCAGGACATCCTTCCTTGGTGCCATTCGACCACTTAAAAAACCAGGTTTTGGGAATGTCTGGGCAACATTGGGGGTGGGAGATGCCTAAATTGATGGATTTCTAAGCTTCGCAAGGGATTTATGAAGTCTAAAACTCAATGGGCGGGTGGGTGGGTGACCCGCATATAATTTCGAGCCTCTTTTGGACTGAGAAAACATCACATCCTTAAGAACTGTCATCTCTGTTCCCTGTTCCCTGACAGCTCTGAACGGTTTTTCTTGCCCTTTCTGATACGGCCAAATGTTGGCAGCAACAACGTGCTTAATTACACATATCAGCCGATTTATTCAGATTGTTGAAAGGACACAAATTAAGCACAACATACAATAATAGCATATAAATGCATACATAATAGGGTTTACCAACACCATTAAGCTACGTGCTGGTCTGTCCAACATGTCCCCTAGTAGCTCCGAGATGATCATCCCAATGGCCATAGTTGATGTAGTTGAAAAGCACTTCGATGATCTGCAGCAAACTCCTCGCCGGCTTGGGCATCTCTCGCCGTCACACGGACGATTTCCCATCATGGATACTGGATGTTGGTCGATGTTGGTCGATTCTGTGGTTTGACACAAAAACAAAAGCTGCACAAGGTGCCCCTTGGGGTCTCCCAGTATGCCCGAGGTGAAGATGACGGGACCTGCATGGTACCTGCCTACCTTTTTGAGAAGCCCTCTAGCAAGGACTCTGCAGTTGCCTACCATTCGACCATCTATTTCAGTTGCTTTGCATGGTTCAACAGAATGGCGGCTGGAATCCTACACGCCTGGCCTGCTTGGATTCATTTGACCTACTGCGAAACCGCCTGCACGCGGTCATGGAAAAAGAATCCCACCGGGTGGGGGGCTCCCAGGACCTCCGAAACGGAGGTCGTTTGATCCTTCGTTCCCGGAACCCCGACCCCGGAGGTCGTTGACCGGATTCTTCACAGGATCAACCAGTTCCATCCGGTTCCAAGACGTGTGGAGGTGAACCATCAATCCATATATCGATCCCGGTTTGGGTGGGTATATACCTAGTCAGATGTCCTGCAAGAATTGGCTGAGTGTCACAGATCTGCAACTTCGAAAATTCCTAGACTATGATTAATCTACATCCTTTTCCTCCCATAGACTGCACAATTCAAACGGCACCTTTCCTGGATCCTTTCATGACACCTAAGAGAGGCACAATTCAGAGAGGCGCCTTGCACGCTATTCTCACCTCTTCAATCCTCACCCACGTCGACGCTCGTCGTGGTCCTTAAAACCTCAGAGCTGCGCACGTCGTTGCAGGCGCTCTGCACCAGAGTCATCTGTTGCATGGCGTCCGTCAAGCGCTTGTCCAAGGTCTTAAAGAGCCACAGCCTCCGGTTCAGCGGACGTCGTCGCCCCGAAGCGGATGCCGCGGTTCACAGGGATGTTCCGTGGAGCTCGGTGACGGTGAGCCCAAAGAACCCACGAAAACCCCAACCACCACGGGCGCTGTTTGGGGGGTTTCGTGGAAAGGGGCGGAGATGGACCTGGAGAGTGCCAAAAGCCTGGGACAGAAGCTGAAGGCTCAAAGACGTTCCCGGGTCCGACGGTGCATGGCTTAAGGACCAATGGCACCCCGGAGTTCCAGCTCACCAGCTTAGGGGTCTCCGGTCCACCAGGAGGTGTCCTGGCTGGGTGGCTGGACTACCCAGCCCACTACTTAGATCTACTTTGGGATCTCCAGCCAGGACACCCAGACAGGATGGTCCTGGTAGGTGGTTACTGGATATGGCACGGAGTGATGGGCGCTGCATGGCCAATTTGTGGCAACTTGATGAGTCCATGATGAGGTGGCATCATCAGGTGATTGACATGGGGATCCACAGTCAACCTTCACTTCCGAGAACAAGCCAATTTATCAATTCAACAAATCGATCAGATCTGAAACATCACCTGCATCAAATACACCTAACATCACCAACAAACGTCAACGAAACAACTTGAAACACTTGTATCTCCCATCCCATCCCGGCTCTCCAGTCCCTCGAGCTGGGCGTCCGCGCAGCCGCAAGCGCTCGCGGAGCCGTGTGAGCTTCGCCAAGGGCAGCAGCTCGCGCTCGATGTCCCGTAGCCTGAGGAGCTCGAGCTCGGTGTGAGATGTTTGGATCGAAAAGGACCTGGAGATGTGGTGGATTGTGATGCTGTGGTGGGGAAGAAAAGACACTTCGGACTGAGAAATGAGGAACAACAAGAAATGGACAATCCAGATTTGATTTTTACAACATGGAACCTATAGATCTAAACAGGCACATTTGAAGATCACTGTTATCTAGAACCAAAGGTCCCATGTTAGGTTCTACATCTTTGCAGGGAGCATCCGTTCATTGTCGTTCATTCATTCTCATACACTGATACACCCAAGTGGTACATATATATATATATATATATATTAACTTTGTATGTCCATGAGTCAATGACCATCTCAACGATGTGTAAACACAATTTGCTGGTTCAAGTATTATGTGAGGCTGAGCACATCGAGGTCAACTCTTCGTACAGGGGTAAGGTTGATATCCTACAAAAGTGAAGATCTGAAAAAGGCTCACAAGGCCGAAGATGCTTTGGGAACAATACAGGTTCCCACAATCTATATCTATCTTCTGTTGAATTAAACAACAAACACACGCCCACCCCGAAAGGCACAACACCTGTCTCCTATTCTCCTCCCTCCATCCTCTGCCTTCAGTCACATCCAAACCGCCAAAGCACTTGGAGATGTCCTGCGAATACTCCTTCAACGGCCGCAAGAGCTCAGGCGCCGGGAGCACTTGGATGAATCGCTCGCACCTCAGCAGCCAAGGTCTTCTTCCTTCCTCTTGCTTAGAGGTTTTGTTTGTTTTGGTTCATAACTTAACACTTCATGCACATCTTTTCTTACTAAAACAAAACCTCTCCCACACACTCCATCAAACCATATCAAAACTGGTTATGTTAAGTTATAGTACCTACCTTCATCCCTTTCTTCAAAAACAATCAGCACGGTCTCGCGACGTTCGCCTCAGGGGTCGTCGGCAGACCGTCGGCCCAGGCGCTCTTCGGCCGGCAACACACAGTCGCCCGGGTGGAGCTGATCCAAGGAGGTGGCCAGTCCTGATCCATGACATGACGCTGCCATGTCTAAGAGGAACAGGAACAGTGGAGAATAATATATAATCAACACTCCCTGAGACAATCATGGAAGTGGAACATAGGCCATAGGCCCCAAGACTATAGTCTCCTCTACAAGGGGGTTCTGCTCAGCTTCCATGATTGTCTCAGGGAATGTAATTAGAGGGAGTTCGACCAACTCCTCCCACGGCAATGGCCTACTATATTTATTCTATGTCTAATTCCACATTACTTTATTCGCAAGGGAGTTCGAGAGCTCTTCCCAACTCTTCCTATTGACAGGTCGGAACCCACCTGGGGCAAGCTCCTCAAAAGGATCCCCGTGGATCGCTACAGAGAAGACCTCACAAGCAAAGCCCTCGCCTGAGATGAAGTTATTCTCGTAGTGACACTGACACAGGGTCCATGAATGTGATTGTCTGGGAGCCCGTGGTTCGCTTGCGGACCAACTTGGGCCTTTGGAATGCAGGTCAATTTTCTACTTTCAGAACCCACATGAATGAACCAACTGAGGGCCAGAAAGTCATGGACATGGACATATTCTCTCTCTCTCTCTCTCTCTCCAGGGGCAAAGGAAAATTTTCAAAAAACCGCTGCTGAACCGATGCTTCCAACGATCCTTCAGTGTCCAAGTCCATGTCGCGGCGAAGCTTCTTCAGGACCTCGGCGCGGATAAGACGGTCAATTGGACATGTTGCGCTCATGGACCCTTATATGGAGGGGTCGGTCTCAAATCCCTAGGCTTTGAGAGACCAAGTCGGACCTAGGGATGTTTGGAGCGTCTGGGCAGTTGCCTAGCAAGGAATGGTAGGTGTGCGTGCATGTGTGCCTGGAAGACCAATATGGATTATCTTGCACGATATACCTATATATGTACTCGGGGAGCCAAACAAAAACGGGGTTGAGGAACAGGTTGAAACCCTGTAAATGAAGGAACAATTAATGAGAGACGACATCAAATGCCTCCATCCTCAACAATGCTGCTTGTCATTTATCTTGACACATCAAGACAGCTGAACTTGAAGGGATTAATTACCAGCTGCAGCGATCGTTTCCGAGTAGACTCTCTGAAATCGTCACGAAAGTGGAGTTCATCACCTGTTTATTTATTCGGAAATTCGTCCTCCAGTAGTGGCTCGCGGAGTTTTACCCTGCGAAAGGTGGCCCAGCTTTCGGAACTCTTCACTTCAAAAACAAAACATGTCAAAACATAACAAAACCAAACGATCTGTATTATACTGTTTATTTGATATACAAAAAAAAACAATTCATGCCATTCCAGCCACGCCGAATCTAAGTCTATAATTCATTAATATAGGGTATACTGATACTCATGTTCGTCTCTTGGCTGCCCACCTTTTCCCAACTCCTCAAAACCCTTCGATCCATGGCGGGCCCAAACCAACCTCTTTGCGACTGCTCCGCAGACGGCCGCCGCAAACGTCCGCCCGTCCCGTCCGCCACGTCCCAGAGGCGATGGCCACGTTCTGCGCCTCGCGGCGCGGCAGCAGTTCCAGGCCCAGCTCCGCCGGAAGGCGCGGAGTCCTCGGCGCGGAGTCCCGGAGAGAGTCTCGGAAAGCTCGGTCAGAATGTCTTGGGATGAAGTTACGTAACTGACAGCTAGTAGCAGCTAGTACACTCCCTGAAATAAATCATGGTGGAAGTGGATGGCATGGCTGACATTGGATGACCATTTTCCATCCACTGTTAGTTAGTGACCCGGAGTGTAGATGCAGAAGAGTCTGGATGTGTTTCTGTGTTTGGGGGGCTGTGGATGATGAAAGCCTTACGCCGGTTGCACCACAAACGCAAGGGTCAACAGCGAGAAGTTTTGCAATGAGAGATTCCGAATTGGTGCCAATGCACACCCAAGTACCCTGATGATCGCATTCATACATAAAACAGATTAACAGGTGTTGATCGTTTCTAGGTCAATAGCAAAGACCACATCTGGGGATGAAACTCTTTTACAATCCTAAAGACTTCATGGGACTGGCATATTTGCCTGTCTAAGAACATAGGATGCTTATTAAGCATGATACACTCAATCAAGGACCATTCTACCTCCATGACTAATTCAATACTCTTCCGTAAGTTTTTTCACGTTCACGTCTTCTCCGCCCCTTGGCACCCCAAGTCTGCTGAGATTCTGCTTGGATGAGGAGGACCGGCTGCTGGTCCCGAAGGCATTCCGCAGCGCCTTGAAGGCACAAACAGGCACAGAGTTTTCAAAAAGGGTGCGTAACATTGCAAATCTTGAATCGTCCATATGAGCGACGTGCAAAACCTTGTATGTGTTGTATGCGCACTCTTCCCAACGTATGCTTCTTTGATTGTTTTCTGTGATACTTATCGTTCCTGAGGGTTTGGACACACCTAACAACATGTACTCAAACCTTATCGTCGTAATTTTTTGTGAAGCTTAGCGTTCCTGAAGGTTTTCTTCACATTACTTACTTAGTCTGCACTGTAGTGATGCTGCCTTCATCGGACGTTTTGGCAGTTGCTCATATGGAATTAGAACTGACACTATAGATTTGGGGTTGAGTGAGAGTATAAATTATACATTTACCATGGTATACCATGGTTCTATGTACGTCATGAAGTTCTCTGTCTTGGGAAACAGTCAGACTTCTTCGCTCGTTTAGACGCGGAGCTTGGTGTGCAAGTCGGGAGCTTGGTGTGCAAGGTTCAGGCCTGGTTCTAAAACTACCCTGGGACTGGGTGTTTGACCTCAGTCCCATACCTAAATCGTGTGCAGCACAAACTAAAAATGCCAATCACAACACCGTTGCACCCCATTCATCCACCACGACTCTGACCAGCTGACCCAGTCGGATTACCCAGAAATATACACCCTGCAAAAAAACAGGATCGGTGTATATCCAAATATATATATATACAAAACGCGAACTCATACTCCAAACAGATCCACCGTTTGGTACTCATCAGGCAGGGGCCCAGCATTGCAACATTAAAACAAGACCCTCCCGAAGCCACGCGCGGTGCTCCCGTTCGCAGAACCCACGCTGCTCGACCGCAAAGCTCACGCCTCCAAATCTACCTCCACCGGACAGGGCTCCTCTCGGGTCTCCTCTGCTGCCTCCATGGCCTGAGAAGCGGCAATGAACTGCCGCCCCGTCCGCAGGAAGTGGTCGGTCGAAACCCGTGGTGAAAGTCATGGAAGTTCTAAGGGTATACAACATATACTTATGAGAGGAATTGACAGGAAGTATTCGGAAGTGGTCGGAGTACTCTGTGAGTCTATGAGTATTAAACCACTTTAACACATGGTCTAATCAGGTGACCCGAGTCCAGGATTTTCCTGTTCTACAAGTCCTCATCACACTTTTAGGGCCTGGGAAGCCTGGGAAGCCAGGCCTTTGCCTTGCAATGTCTGCTTTTGCAGGCGTGGAGGTTCCATCCCAGATCTGATCCATGGAGCTGGAAGATGTTCTATGATTTACTTTGAAAGGGGGTCCATGTACGATACTCCTGGATCTTCCAACGGTCAAAATCAGCCGACAAAGGACGAAAAGGCTGCACGTCTGCATGTCGTTGGGGATCCAGCTCCGGGTTGCCCTCAAATGTGGATATATGATATACACTGCATCGTCCATCCAAAGACTCTCGTGGTCAAGGGCCCTTCATGCTGCATTCCATGAAACAAAAGTCTGGCAAAAACAATGGGAGACCGAACATAAGTGGACAAAAATGAAATCATTCTAGACGAGCAGGAGTCTCCAAAAGACTTAGCTGACAGCTATGTTTGAGACTTGAATGCCATGGCGGTGGGTCAAAACAATCGCACCTTGCGCAGATTTCAAACATGCTGACACTGATGCTTCAAAAGGTGTGGTGAAGTGGGACTGGCTAACTCTGTATTCATGCTAGATACTTAACTGAACAATCTTAAGATATATACGTGCAATTACATGCAGGTAGTGTACACACCACATCCCGAACCACCTCAGCTCTCAAGGAACAATAACACCTTGGCTTCGTCAAATACTTGATCTCGTTTAAACATAGACGCATGGGATACTTGAGCATCCACCATGACCGCATACACTCTGGTACCTAAGGTAGAGTTGTATAACTAAATCTGAAATCATGTTTAAGCTCCATCCAAATGATCTAATTACTGTATCTCCAAGTGAACCCGTCAAATCCATATACAAATCCTCTGCTACCAGCTGACCTATCCCGTTTCCATCCCCGATCCGCAAGGCAGTCCCAGCCACAGCTTCCGCAGGTGTGAGCATCCGGACCTGTTGAATGAGCCAATGATTTCGTTCACTTTCGTGGTGGACACTCCAAGGTCACTGCAGTGGTCACTTGGCTGCTGGTAGGTATGAGGTGTGAAACAATTGAATGCAAGAAAAAACACTGCACTCTTCCAAACTTCTGTGAATTGGTCTACTCTATTCTACCAATCTGAACATCCCCCCAAAAAATAATCTTAACAAACTCTGCCGCTTTGGACGCACGCGAGAAATGCTGCACGTCTGGGGCTCCCAGCCGAAAGCCTTCGGCCCAGCGGCAAGACGGAGGCCTGTGAAGCGCCATGATTTCACGTGGCCGCGGGAAGATTTGCTAATCATATCGGATCTGATTGAAGAAGGCTCGGGCGGCTCAAGTCATGTTTAAAACCCAAACAAATTTATCTTATCAAAGGAAGTTTAGTGTACGAAACTTGAGTGTTACGGACATTCAAGAACTGTTCATACACCACTCATCATACACCACTCATTATACCCCACTCATCATACACCACAGGACTCATCATACACCACTCATTATACCCAACTCATCATCATACACCACTCATCATACACCACACCACTCATCATACACCACTCATTATACCCCACTCATCATACACCACTGGTCATACACCACTCATCATACACCACTCATCATCCAGTTAGCTGTAGTTTCAAGAGCTCTAGCTCCAGTTAGCTCTATTTGCAAGAGCTAGAGCTCCAGGTAGCTCTAGTTTCAATGGCTCTAGCTCCAGGTAGCTTTAGTTTCAAGAGCTCTAGCTCCAGTCAGCTCTAGTTTCAATGGCTCTAGCTCCAGTTTACGTGGCAGGCGCAGCACTTTGTGAACCTCCATGTGCAGATTTCGTGGCAGGTGCAGCACGTTGTGAACCTCCATGTGCCAATTTCGTGGCAGGCACAGCACTTTGTGAACCTCCATGTGTAGAATTCGTGGCAGGCACAGCACTTTGTGAACCTCCATGTGCAGAATTCGTGGCAGGCACAGCACTTTGTGAACCTCCATGTGTAGAATTCGTGGCAGGCACAGCACTTTGTGAACCTCCATGTGCAGATTTCGTGGCTGGGGAGCTGGAAGATGAGAACTGGCGACTTTGTAGTACAACTTTAGTGCGCGGAGCAATCTGAGAACTGGCGACTTTGTAGTACAACTTTAGTACGCGGAGCAAGCCGTGGAGCTGGAAGCTGAGAACTGGCGACTTTGTAGTGCAACTTTAGTACGCGGCTGAGTCATCTCTATTTTCTGTATTTTGCAAAAATGCATGAACAACGTTTTTCCTGCGAGACAGTTGACGGTGGTTGCTTCGCTTTCGCTCCATTGGTCGGTTCCAACTTGTTTTGTCAAAGAACATCGCAGCTCGGCGAATCAGCCTGCCACATGCCCATTTCCTATAGGTTTATTCTTTTGGAAACTTCCGCCGCCGGCTTGCCCGGGAACTACTTGTATGATCCCATGGGACTGGAATATGGAATAGATCAGTTGGGGTTATGCAGGAGAAACTGCTGCTGTTTGAAAGGTTTCAGCTGAATATCTGGCTAGGACGCTCCCAACACGAAGCTTGAGGATTGCCAACAACAACCAGGGAAGCTTCTGGTGGGGCTGTGAACGAAAGTGGCCTATCAGTGAGGGAGGAACAACTTGTCAAAAGTTGCACGACCCTGGCCTATGAAAGAACACCTTCCCTTCCAACAAATTCAATTCAGCTGGCCGCTTGCTGAAGACTGCTTGTACCACGTTACAAGCCACAAAATCAACATCATTTCGATCTGTGCTGTGTCCGTGGCTCCCCGTGAGGACATTGACCGCTGGACCATCGATGTCTGAATCAAAAAAAAACCTCTCCTGACATCGATCCATGCGTTCATGAACCCAACGCCCCCATGCCTTACACTCAGTTCTGGTCCCTTCTACATGGTCCCAGATACACTACCTGAAATACATGGAAGTGGAAAACCAGCTGTTTTTAGGAGAAACACGGCCAATCAAGGGGCCTCCCTAGTCTCACAGCTGCTGGAATGGGCCTTCTTCGGCGCGGCTTTCCCAAGCAATGGCACTGGCGGGCCTTTTCCTGCGCCGACCGCATTCTGCCGAAACAAAGGTCGGTGACCATCTCAGCCAATTTCTTCGGTCGAAACTACCGGCCGGCTTCCGCAGCATAGATCAATCTGATCCAACCACGACAGATTTGAAGATGTCCAACCTCTCCCCATCCACCCTCCGCTCCTGGTCCTTTGCCCTTCGGCCCACCCTTGCCCTTGCTCTTGCCCTTGGGACCCTTTCCAGGGCCCTTGACGCCCTTCTTGGGCACCGCCGGTGCGGGCGACCCGCCCGGTGCCGGCTCGGCCAGCGCGGCCGGCGCGGCGGCCTCCGGTGGGGCCGCCTCCGGTGGCGCAATGACGGATCCAAAGCAAATAGATTTCCTCATTTTGCTCATGACCTGCAAAGGGTTATTTAGAACCGTTAGAAGTACAATAATTCTACCGAAAACTACACAAATGTTGTATGCACAAATGATTTGCTCAAAGCAGCTCAAAACAATATGTGTTCAACATATATGCCCGTTTATGTCCTTTTTTGTCTTAAGATAGGCCTTGCACTTCTAATCTAATTACATCCCTTGTCTCAAACCATAGGCTGCCGTAGGCGACGGACAAGTTCGGGACCTACCTCAACACAGGTAAAACAGTCAAGCAACACCAGCTTCAGTTTCTGGGTCAGAATGTAGCTGGAACATCCAAGATCATCAAGTTCAACAGCAACAAAGCCACAGCCACGGGTTTGCTGGCTTGGCGAAAGTTGGGAGGCTGAGAACGAATTCGCTAAGCCTGGTCACCTTTGCTGTGAACTTAGCTCGCTTGCCTGGCTTAGCTCGTTTGGGCTGCCTTGTTCCCTGGATCTTGGAATGCTTTTGTGCTCAAATGATCCTCTCTGCTGTTGTCCAACGTTCCCATTCTACTCTGTTGGACATCCAGCCCCTGCCGCCCCACGGCCCACCCGAGCGCGCAGGGATGGGTGCACCTCCGGAGGTTCTGCAATGGCCCGCATCCATTCCTCGATGGCATCTGCCCCCGACGGGAGCATGCAAATCCAGGCCAAATAAAACGAGGGTGGGGACAATATTGTGATCGCATGTGCAAACAAACAAATAGATGCCATTCGTCGAGCATGGATTGAGGGAAGCTTGAGGGAGGAACAAGATGTCTAACATTCAACAGATTCATAATGATTCACGCAACACCCGACGGCATCAAACCATAATTGACAACTTGAGCTTCCCCACTGCAATGTGGCATGAACATGCGCTCCAAAAGACGCTCTGAAAGGAAACACCGCCTTGTTGCAGGCTATTGCAGCGTTCATGCCTTGAGTCGACGTTTGGGATGGAGGCTACGGAGGTGCGAGTCATCTCCCTGCACCCCTTTGAGTCCACGCCTCCCGGTCCACCCGTTTTCCACGAGTCGTGCCTCACGCAGCTCGGGGGTTTCGGCCGCGAAGCGCAAGGTCTTGTCGCCTCGGACGGACGACAGCGACGGGTCGGGAGTTGTTTCGGTTCGGAGCGCAGGGATGGGTGTTTGGTGCATCTTTCCGCTCCAAAATGAATCAAGTGTAGCTGAGAATGACAAGGTGAAGCAAAGAGCTTGTCCATCCGACTATCTCATGCTTTGGGGGAATGCCTTTATTAAATTATGATTAAGCCATCCCTCACCCGCTGAAAGAGCACTCATCCGCGTGCGTGACAAGCCTATAGGCCCTGGCACAAGCTTTGCTCAGTTGTGCCGAGAGGCGTGTGACCACCATGAAGCCGTACTTCAGTGGAGCTGCGAGATAGAAATCAGCGGCTTCCACCTGAAAGACAGTCAAACAGCCGCCCAGTGGACTCCATTTATCACATGCGTCACGATACGCCCAGTCTACTTCATCAACTATACTGCCCTACGTTGGAGTGGTTGACCCGGCGGTTCAAGGTTCAATGTAGTTTTTTCTAGATTCACTGGAGGGTCCTACTCGGTTGGGGGACCACTCTTGGAGCAACATGATATAAACTGTCTTAGGACTTCCATAATTCTTCAACCGCCTTCAACCCGTATGCCGTGTGATCTTTCCAAGGCACTTCCACACCTTGCAGCTCCACCTCATTGGTGAGGACATCCTCCTGATCAACACAAACACCCCACGCGAACACCAACGCCCGCGCGAGTCGCGAGTCGCGCGCACACTTTCTGAGTCCTGGTGCAGTAAGGCTTAAAGATACCTTGTGGAGTTGTCATCCAACAGATGATCACATTTTCATAACACATGGAGCGTGGTGACGAACCAGTGTTTACAGGCAGTCTTTGGGCTTAGAATGGTTTAGGTGGTGTTTAGGTGTGTGTGTGTGTTTAAGTTTAGGTGATTCAGTGCTTCTAAGTGTTCCATACTGCTGAGGTGACAAAACAAACAAGCTCTTGATGGAAGTTTGGGTGCTCTTGGCAGCCAGCGTTTCAGACCACTTCCGCAGCCCTCCTCTTGATTTGTTCAAGCAAGCATCCCTTCTCAAAGTCCAGCAGGGGCCCAACAATCCATCAAGAACAAGAACTTCAACAACAGCAACGAACCCTTTTTCTCCCTCCGCGCGTCCTGAGTTTTTCGCGCATCCCATTCCAAGCATGTCACTGACACGGCTGTCTCCGCAGTCCGGGACGGACGATGACGGACCGGATGCCGTTCCCACGTGCCGTTCCGGTCTCGTCCTTCTCCGTGGTGAAGGTGCAAAGCTTGGAGCCGGTGAGGCTCACGTAACCTGAGCACCGAACCCAAACGGAGGCGGAGACCGCCGGCGGTCCGGTGCTGAGTCGTGGCACGAGTCGATGGTCCTATGACAGTGGTCCACTAAGTAGATAAGTAAGCAGGATCCGTTAGGTACAATTCTGGCCATGTAGTCTGAGTTTCTGATCTTGGAGGAGTATTTATTCAAAAGCTCAACTTCCTGCCAGTCCGTCTGATGGTCTGTCAGGCCATGCCCCCCTACACGACCAAAAGCGTACGGGCCAGAAGATGGGGAGTAGCTGATCCACATTTTGGTTGGGATCCTTTTGGCATCAACACTAGTGGAGACACCTACTAGTTGATCCAATGAGATCAGTGACAACAGATCCATCTAAATAATGCACGATTCAAATCTGTGCGTTTCACAGTGACCAATGCAACTCCAACACACTTGTCCTCCCCACGCGTCCTCCACACCGCACGTCGAGACGACGTGCGCGACAAACGCCAGCGAGATACGCCAGCGCCACTGAAGGAGCTGCTGACTGCGTTTCATGAGCCAGCCTTTCATCACACCTGCACGACCCGCGGTGCGATCCGTCACGCCACACGCATCAGGAGATCGCCACACGTCTCGATCGCAAAGAAGGCAGGACCTCCCCTCTGAAGGTGTCGGTTGGAATATCTTTAATTACGACGTACATTGATATAGTATCATGATTCATGATAGTATTATGTTTGTTTGTTTCCTGAAGTGGATGAGGTGTCGATTGGACACCCCTTGATGCGTTCCCAATGATGGCTGGAGAATTGTACCCTTGACATCCCTGTATCTGACACCACCACCAACTCTGATGTCGTCCAAAACCCTCCTGATATAGAGACCGGAGCTAGTTTATATCATCTCTACAGGAAGCACCAGCACTAAACACCGTTCAGCCCAAGGCCCCAGGACCAAACATGTCCCTTGTGTCCCTTCCCTTCCAAGACAATTTTAAGTGGATTGAGTGGGGGGGTTTGGCAAACGCTATTAAATCAATGGTGGTTGGAAGCCTAGGACATAATACCAGTCTGCACCCATAGTCCTCACCCTTGCCTCAACGCTGTCCCAACCAGGTGGACTCTCCGGTGACAATGCAAAACCTGATCTGTTATATCCAGGTTAATCGAAGCCCTCGCAGGTGTCTAGCTCAACAATGCTCACAACATAGGGAGACCTCCCAGGCAACGATCTCCCTGAGTCATCCAAGGAAAAATCATAGACCAGAGCAATCAGCCAGGATCAGGGGGGTGTCTCCCAGCCAATTACAGCACTCCACCTCCATCGGCCGCCATGGCTTCTTCGCTTCTCCCGGCCCAGCGCCGTGCTTCACGTCACGCCATGAGCGGCTTTGCGTCGCGAACACGCGCAGGAGGATCGGAAAATGTGCGGCAAAGGTGAGCGGTGGGGTGAGCTAGCTGGTGGGGGTGGGAGGGCCTGAGCTCACTGGGATGATATCTGGAGAGTTGTTGCTCAAGGTAGTTGAATCTACTCAGCTTGGGAGATTGACTGAGAACTCTAGACAGCTGCCAGCAATGAAGCTGGATGATGATCGCTTTATATCGCTTTGCTGAAGAACGGAAGGTATCCAGAAGTAGGTATTCAGAAGGGTCACTTTCTGGGAACCTTCCAAAAAAATCGACCATGCTGGACTTGAGTCTAAGCACATTCACATCACCATCTCTGCCAGGTTGCTCCATATTGCTAACTGGGGTACTGCAAACTTCCTAAGGATACATACAAATGATTTCGGTGCAGGACAGTCTGGCGAACAAAGAGTTTTCATGGCTTGGGGCTCAACGGGGTGGTGCTGGGCAGAACATGTTGGAGCACATCCATGGGCCGTCCCTTCTTTATCTTCATGACCATGGTCGGATTCGAGGCGAGTGGAGGGCGAGTTCCGGCACAGGATTTGTCTCTCCACGAGGCACCGAAGAAACTTGCTTGGCTGACTGATTTGCTTGAAAAAATGATGTGAGACCTACTAGGAACAAGGACTCTACGAACGGGGCTCCTGGCCTTACTACGAACGGAGCGATCGGACGCTACGAACGGAACTTGTTCGCTGAGGAGATTGACCCTCAGGCTGAGTCGATCCAAGCAGCTTGTGCCCTCAGACTTGGGTCGAGGGAAGCCCTTCAGTCGATGCTGTCCCAAAGGAATAGAACTGTTCGGGGGGGCTCAACTCAGACCCACTGCTGAGCCGCTGAATCTAGAAACCCCTTCACCCAGAAAACCTCCAAGCGGTGATTCATTCTAACATGAATAGACCCCTTGGGTCACCCCCGCAGTACCGAAGCATCTGATGGATATCTCCTCGTCAGAAGGCTGAGATGTTCTTTGGACCAACATCCCAGTTCCGATCCTTCGATGTCCAGTTTCCATCAGTCCAACATGTCAATACTTCGCAGGCTTTTTGCTGAACAAGTGGTGGATTTCTATGCTGATGTCAGATGTCCTGAATCTTTGACCAAATGCAACTTCTTGCACAAATCCTCAGCACTTCACCATACTTCACCGGTGTTCCGAACCCGTCGCCCGGGCGAACGTCTTCCAAGGCCGGCACGGGGCGCGACGGGCCTGGAAATCAGGTGGATCTGCTGGTCACTGGGTCCCGGTTCACTGGAGGATGGTTAACTGTTATATAATGGTGAAGTAAAGACATGGAGGATAGGGAGAGGGCCATATATAAAATCAATTCTAACTATGCCTAAGAATCTGGGCTCAAATGAAAAAAGGCTTTTAGTCAGCCCACTCTAACACTTCGCGATCAAAGTTGCATAAAGCATCATGACCCCAAACTGCCAAAACTGTGTATCGACTGCAAAAGACTTCCAAACGAGGGGTGCTGCCAAAACTATCGGTAGCTGCCAACAATCACAGAGTCACAGATCACGTGAAACCACTGAGATTGGTGGATATGAGCCGACGTGTTTCTTCGAAAAACGACTAAAGTGTATCGATGGACCTGTGGGCAACCCGCGATCTGCCTGACATCGTGGCTTCAGAACTCATACAGTGGTTTCAGAGTAGATTCGATGTCACAAACCCCTGTCCTTTAGATGGGGATCCATGTAAACCGCCATTTTGGGGATTGTGCCGTTCTACTCTCCATCCACTATAACACTATGTGGCTGTGGCTTATTTGGCTGAAAACAGTGTTGAATTGAAAGGACTACAGTCGCAGGATTCAAGAAACATCGTTGAGAGACTGCTCCAGCTCCGAGATGCTCCCCACTTGGGGACATGGGTCCATACCTGGAGCCCGACCAGTCCATGTAGCAAACGACCTCCGAGGTCAACCAGTTGGTCTCAAAGCCACATGGGATGGGTGCGCCGAGCCGACCCTGGGATGCATGGGCCCATGTGGCCGCTCCAGCCGCTCGACGCGAAGCCTCCGGCGTCGATCTCGTCTGAAAAAGCGTTAAGCCTCATACCCCAGACACGACACATGGGACTGCCATAGGACTGCTGGTTGAAACGGGGTCAACGTAGGCATATATCGCAGTCCCATTTTCCCGCACATATCTCTAGTCCACTGTCCACTGAGGAACTCACCCCCCCAAAAAAGTCTCCAGTCCCACTTGAAGAGTTCTGAAGTGGGTGCCTCAGAGTTTGACGACACGATTCTGAAGTGGGGAACCGGACTCCACAGGTCAATCATGTGCGAAAAAATGAAGAGATGGGAAGCTAAAGATCTGTAAGCATCTTCTTTCCTATCATGTTCAGCATGTTCTTCCCACATCTTATATCCAACATCTGTAAATAGAAACATCTGTGGTTTTGGAAACTCCCCAGTCGAATCCGCTGATTTGCCAACCTGGCAGATCTCACGGGCGGCCGCCTGGCAGATTACCAGGTTGTTGCAAGGCAAAGAATGGGTAATATAGAGTGTCAATAATGATAATTAATATAGACAGACTCTCGATTAACACATCCCCCTATATGAAGAGGATGTTTCAATCTGAATGGGAGGGGTCATCAATGAATCAAGAGTCTACAGTCTACATTGTATACTGTAGTGAAAAATACATTTGGATTGAACGACCTCTTCATGTGGAGCCTCTTATTCATCAGTGGACATTAAGTGAGCCGCTACTCTACGCTTAGACACTACGAGATACTTCAAGGATTGGCAAACACTCGGCAAGCCACGCTGAAAAAAACAGGTTCTGGTGGAACTTGTTTCAAATATATAAAGGCGTGCCAAACCAGTCCTCAATCACCCGTGGTCCAAAAAGCCTAGTGCGGTATGGTCCAATGGTCCTCATTCGGAAATGTTCTTTTGTTTTTGTTCGGGTCGATGAAACCACCATTCAGGACCAGTCGAAGGATCAGTTCATGGGCGGATCAGACTTGGTCGCTCCCATTTTTGCAAAGAACAAACTACTCCGATCAATTGAAAGTGCCAAGCAATCTGCTTGGGTCAGTGTATTCTCAAGGCTTATTGGGTAGAGCCATTCTGTCCAAGTCTTGTTCAACTACTCTGAACACCCCTTCAAGATTGCGAAGAAGACAATGTCTTCCCAACCTCGGACGTGAAGGCAACTTGAAGTGTTCTTTTCGCTTGGCGAGTCAACACTCCAACATCGTGCAAAGTCATGCAGTGACAAACACCTTCAACATGTATTGCTTGCACAATGTTTGTGCATCAAAGCTTTTGTGAAAGACGCCTTTTTGGTCGCTTTTGCCGCATGTCCTCTGCTCGGTTCAGCTGGAGGTGTTTTTTTTTCACATTAAGTCACAAGTGTGCCGCCTCCAAACAAGCCAAGCTGGATGCATCATCAAAAACTTGGCCATTGCCCAAGCAATGATGCACAAAGGTCAAAGGCTTTTAGTGTGCCTCAGAACACCCAATGCAAATTCCAATCGAATCGCACAGGGTGTCCTAAGCTGGGGTACCGAAAGGAGCTAACGCTGGAAATGGTGCAAGAGTAGTTGTGGTGATAAGAGTGGTGATAGTAGCAGAGTTAGATACATACTTCTTAAAGAAACAATAGCCAATCACGGAAAGCACGAATGAAATCGAAAAACCAAGTTGCCTCTGCTGCCTCCTTTTCTTTTGGTATGTTTTTCTAAAATTGTCTTTTTCGCTCCGAGAAGAGGAACCCTTTTTGATATGTCCGTCTTTGATTGCAAAATAACTTTGCTGCACTCGGTCTGCAAGAGCATCAAGATCGCTTCCTGACAGCTCGCCCCCTGTGGCTTTGAACAGTTCATTGTCGACCTGAAGCAAAAACATGAGACCAGTGCAATTCAAGATGAGCTCAGTCTTTCTATCAGCATCCAGGAAGACAAACGGAGCCAGAACAGTAAAGCCAAGCGCGAAAAGAGCCTTCGGCAAAATTGCGAAGATCAATGCCCAAACGAAGCATGAAGGCTTGCTCCAGCCTGCTGAGGCTATTTCCCACAAGTGAAAGACTTCCTTCCACTCGCTTGTTGCATGAGCAACAAAGGCCAAGCACGCACAAGCGGAGGCAACCGTGAACATCGTCGTCTCTCTCTCCGGGCCGGGGTCGTTGAACACATGCCCTCGTAAGAGTGCAACCAGCAAAGCAACCTGAATGAACAGGCAACCCACAAGTTGCCCCAAGGTGATGAACAAATCATAATACACTGGCGGCTGCTCTGGGTCCCTCTCAAGCTCTAGGTCCCTTTCATCACTCCTCTCCTCGCTATCTGCGTAAAGAGCCTCTGCAGCACAGCGATGCAAGTGAAGTGAGGGTCATATTCATAGGCAGACTGGTAGTGGCTTTTGATGCATGTCTTGAGCTCTCCGACCCTCTGTGCGGTCTTCTCCACTGCGTTGTGATGGTATGCATTGAGCGGTGATGTTTCCGAATCTGAAAACCATTGCATCATGCTGGATCCAATTAGCTTCTGCAAAAAGGTCCACGCCCATGAGCCCAAAACGGCTGGACAAGCAACAACCAAAGGATACCAAATGCGAAAGACATCATTACCGTACCCTCCCTGCAACAAACATGGAGTGGACAATGGCCCCTGGAAAAATAAACCTTTTCCTCTGCAAACAGGGGGTTGTCGGGTTGTCCCTAGAAATTTCTGTTGCAGGCAGGTTGAATGATTTGGCCGTGACCCAATGCCGCCGTTGTCAATGCAATGGAAGCAGCACGAAGCAAGCATAGTCACTGCAGTCATACATTGATTTACATGTCAGTGGATGGTCAAACAGTCATCCATGTTTGTAATTATACATATAGTAAACAATGATTGACCGTGATGCAATGATTCCGTGTGTGTTTTTTACATCTTCAGGCTTGAAACCAACAAAAAAGTCCAAGCGTAAATTGATGAATTGGTCGCATCACATCACCATATCTGAGCTCCCGGCCAAAATCAAAGAGGTAGATGAGCCAGTCCACAGGGCCAATTGAAACAAGGGAGCCAGCCACCCCACACACAAAATCAATCCAGCCAACACAACTGACAGGTGCTTGGTATGGAAAGAGGGAATGGATTCCTCTGAATCTCTATTGGGGGGCTCATTCCCTCAGCACAATCACTATGAAGCAGGATAATCAAGAAGTTAGGAAGACTAATCTCAAACAAATCGACTGCCAAACGCACGATGCACTGGCCTCGAATCTGGACTCAGCCGACAGACTCAGCTCTCACCCAATTGGACCGCTGTACCAAGCGGCGCTTCGACTTCACGGCATTGGACGAGGCCTCGCCTGCGGCCTCCTTTGCTCGCACCCTTGGCCTTGGCTACTCTTGGGTGAACACATAGTGGCCTCTAGAAAAGGAGCACTCTATTATTACAAGATTGATTATTAATATTACTATATAGTATATGATAATAATTGTATTTACAATAGAGTTTACAATAAAATGTATATATAGATACCTGTGTATTAAACTATATTAAACGAAAAGTAATAGTCAATAGTTAGCAAAACAAAGTAACTAATCAGTTTACACTATATATATGACTATATCGTAGCATAATACGTTATATGCGACAATCAAAAGAAGGTCATCTACCTTCTGCTCAACAGTTCACGACCGAAAAGGATTCCGAAGAATTGGCAAAGGCAACACCTCACTAACTGCAGCTGCAGCTGCAGGCTGCGGTTTTCTCTCGCCTCCAGCCACTGGAACACTTCGGGTCTAGAAAGGTGGAAGATTGCTCCAACTGGTTTCAGTAGATGTCTCCTTGTGTTGAGGAAATTAAGCTTCCAAATATGTTCCATTATTTTCCTCGTGTTTTCCCAAATTCACAATGTTCCAATTGTTTCCAGCTCAACACAAATGTACCCAAACCTGTTGGGTGTCGAGGCCTGCCATGATGAGACGATCCTCCACTTCAAATCATTGTTGCATGTATTTCTACGCAGCAACAAATACTCACTGTGACGTCCTGAATCACAGAGCCCTAAATCCAATACGTTCATATGATTCATATGTGTTCTTACAATTTTCCAATATACAAGTGTGTTCCAATTACGACATATGTTGATCACAATGAGCGCTACCAACTCTTTGAACCACCGCACCGAATCCTTGTTCTCCTCGTGCGACTCGAACACGAGGCCCTGAACATGAGCCCCGCACTCCTTTCGCTCCGCTCCTCTTCCCCTGGCGGAATCCCAGATTCGAGACCCGCTGAGATGCTGGAGAAGACCCGGCGGTGGTTTTTGGATGCACTCCCAGTCAGACGAGTGACTCTCAGCCAACGAGGTCAACGAAAACAGTTTCACAACAAAGAATGGCAAACAGCCTCTTTCACCACTGCCACCCCTGCAGTTAAGGCGGGATAAGTAACACTGTGGACAGTGGACTTGTGTGGACACTGTGAACCTTCCGAACACCACAAAACGCCTCTTTCAGAAGGAATAAACAAAGTCGTGAGCTGTGACAGAGTGGTCCTTTTAGAACAATCCCGGAATCGAGATCGGTCAGCGGACTCAGTTCGCGGAAAGACTTGTTCCCCACGACTGGGGAACCCGGTCGGAAGAAAGGGACGGTCCTTGAACATGCGAAGAAAGCCTATCCCTACAGTCCCTGCAGGTCCAGTCTGACCTGTTGGTCCTGGTCCCTGATCCAAAAAACTGCATTGAGTCCGGATTTTTGGTCCTCATCCACTCCAATAAACTGAGGCCAGTTCCTGACCTGTCGGCTGTATTGGATTGGGTAGGACATGGTAGGACCCATCAGCAGAATGTCACATTATGTCACAAGTTCTCAGATCATGCTGGCCAATAAATGCCCCATACCCCATCATGCGTCATGAAAAAAACTAATCATATCTTTGCGACTAGCTGCGGGGAATGAGATGGAGCCAGCCCAAGAGTCATTTTACCTCAGAAACATGAAAAACGGACGGCTCCATCTACACTCCATCGCTTTAGACTTGCTAGCCACAGCAGTCCTAGTAGCCTTGCATGCGGCTTCACACCGTTTTAAGGTGTGCATGTTTGTTCAATTTTTTCCATGTACTCAAAGTACCGGATGGTAAATTTAACCGTTCCTTTCAACAAGGGGGGTGTTCCTTGGGTGTACAAAGGGTCAATGAGATTGCGGCTTCTTTTGGAGACGATGCTCCAAAGCATGAAACAATTTAAGTCGACATCTAGGCCTGGGCCGAGAAAGTGGACAGTGTCAAGCCTGCGACCTTAATCAGTATGTAATTATGTTCTTGGTCGTTATGATTCCAACACGCCAGGGACTGGCCAAATAGAATTTTGATCTTCTTCATTGAATCATGCTTCCAGGATGACCCTTTGGCGGCCCTCATTTTCCAAACAACGACGTTCACTCACCACAGAAGGTTTTCATTGTTCAACAAGCCCTGGTTCCCACATGTCATAGGATGTTTCTGTAAGAACATCTACTAGAAACAATATATTTTGGGATTTAGACATATGTCCTATACCACCAACTTACATACGACTTTCCAAACTGCCGGCATGCTTTCTCCTCGCTGCAAGTGTCTGGTTCTGGAGATCGCAGCTGTTCCCGTGGAGACTGTGAAGAAAAAACATCTCTGAACCACTGCAACCCCCCCTTCCCAAACTCTTCTGCAGAAAGTGATGCACCTCCCACTCCACCAATCTTGGATTTCACTCTTCGTTGCACTCCGTCCCGTTGCCAAAACCCACCAGCGCCTTGCCAGCACCCTTGCCTCAGGCGACCGATGTGGCGTGGCTCGCGGTTTCTGGGGTCCACCGTCCCGTGCTTGTTGACCAAACAAGAATGGACCAAAACAATCTATATACTCAGGAGTTCAAACAAAATATATAGTGTTTTTTCTGTGTTTTTTTTCAACGACGAGTTGAAGGAGTGAAAATAACCATCAAACATGTTATTTTTCAGTTGTGACACTCGAGAGTTGAACAAAAGATAGAACAAGACATGTTTCAGCAACCATGGCAAGATGCTGTCACTGCTCTGCAAACATAAGACGAGACAGGGACAAAGCAAATCGGTCGTTCTTGCAGCGAAGTCCGTGGAGCGGAGCAAACGCGCCCGGTCGTAGTTGTTTGGGGCAAAACCTGCAATGAATGGCTCCCGCAGCTCCATGACTATAGCTAATGTGTATAGTTTTAATGTGAATTTGTGATATGGTGCAAATACACACACATGCGCACATTCATACACAAACAAGCACTTGCTTAGAACACAGGGATCCAACCCTTTCCGTCCTTCCGTCCGTCCTTCCCACCGGGTCGCCCGGCGTCGGCCTTTGCCGCCCATGACCTGAGCCAGGCCGGTGGGCCGGTGAGCCAGGCCCCGTGTGAAAACGTAGATGAAAGAAATCCGAAATCCTGCTCGATGTTCAAGCGACAGTGCCTGTATCCAAAGTTTTAAAGAACTGTTTCACGCTTCTCAATGCACAATTGTTCAAGAGGGTTCACCATGCATGTCCTTTTCACTGTATGAATGCCAATTAAAGGTACCTACGCAGAACATTGAGGGGCTCACCACCAATGAGTTCTCTCGAAATGGCAATTGCCATAAAGGAACATTTGCCTGCCCGATCTGGTCCAAAGTCCAGAGCTCATGTTGACTCATGATTTTCTCCATCTTAACTGCCACAAACTGGTTAGAGATCAGGATGGATGACTCATGATGAATCATTGGCGTGCAACACTTTGCCTTCATGACTTCATGTAGGACTGTTGACTCCTTCATCAAACCTCCGAACACCTTCCTAGGAGCAAGGTTCGCTACGTTCGGAGCATTTCGGGCATCGCTACGGACGGAGCGATCGGACTCTACGAACGGGGCTCCTGGCCTTACTACGAACGGAACAAGAACGCTACTAGGAACAAGTGCATCGCTTCTAGTAACAAGTGCCTTACTAGTAGTAACAAGAAGCATGAAGGGGCTCCTGGCCTTACTACTAGGAACAAGTGCATCGCTACTAGACCGGCCCCGGGCGAACTCCGCTCACCACGGCCTGGGCTTGGCGCACCCACCTTGCGCACCACGGCAGCACAAACCACGGACTCACTCCACGGCGCAAACGGCAGCCATGGGGTCTGCAGTGGTGAAAACGCGTTGGTTTTCACGCGTTTAATCAATTTTTTTGAAGAAGACTGGGAAGTAGATCTGGCCACCCCAGAATAGGGTTGCATGTTAAAGGGCATATCAGAGCAAGCTCTAAGAGGAAATTGCGTGTGTTCTCTACGTTTCCTGGAAACAGCGACAAGCTCGTTCTTGTTCAAAACGTTTGGTACATTGAATCTACTTCTGAGCTAGCAAATGTGGGAGGTTTCCGAGTAGCACAAATGTACCTAGTCGAACGCATTCTCTATCATTCTCTATATCGCATATAGGGCACAGCTCGACTCTCCTGGTAGGATGCATGGGCATATTCCAACGTCAAGATTCAGGTAGGCGGTTGACAATCTTCAAAACATCTATTGTGATAGGAAGGGGAGAATAAAACCAGGGGAACAACAACAAGTTACACACGTTATACTGTTGATTGTATATGATTGGTGGGTTCCATGTGACTGGAACTCGTCTTCTCTTGCTCTTTCTCGCGCGCGGGTGTGGAATTCCACGACGGTTCATCTTCACGTGCTTGGCTCTCAGAGGCGGAGTGCACGTCTAAAGACAATGTGCATATATATATATAGTTGTACTGTAATTGGGCCAAAGGGCTACCGGCACAGCAAGGCTTCAACAATGCCACACAGCAAGATGGTCTCGAGAAATGATCCACTCTTCAATCCTGTCCAAATTGTTCTGCTCTTTTGCCAAATTGAACCTATATACAGTACTGTTGTTCTTCAAAAGAACAGGCAAAAGTTGAACCATGTCTTTGAACCTCTTGTCAACTTGTGACCAGGAAAACCCGTCGCAAAAAACACCAGACTACTGGTGCAATAAACACCGTACTAGTCACCGTAGCAAAAAACACCGGTCACCGTAGCAAAAAACACCGGTGACTCGTCGAAAAAACACCGATCTACATAACTGTCTGGAAATACCCTGATTACTGTCGCAAAAAAACACCATTCCCCTTGTCAACAATCCTGTTCAATCCTCCTCTGTTCAGTTCTTTTTTGCCAAACCTACCATTGTCTTTCAAGAGTCTGGCTTCTTGAAGAATCCGGGTTCAGTGGCAGAACGATCCTAAAGGTCCCACAACACCAAAGGAAAACCCAAAGGAGAACGGCCGGAAAAAAAAGCACCACGTTTTATCTGCCCACTGTCCACCTGGTTCTGTGAAACGTGTCAACTATAGTGGGAGCAAATCCAACAGCATCATTTAGGAAAACGGAAACACTGCAGTATATATAGTCAGAAGATCTTGGAAGAAGTGACCTATGCCAGAATGAACATCACAAGCCATATGTGGAAAGCTCCCAAAAAAACAAATCCCATACCAGATCGACATCTGCAGTGACATTCTTCGTCTTCGCTGCATCTTCGGTCAGGGACTCAAAAGAGATGATGTTCAGACCTTGGCTAATCGCCGGGAAAGCAAGACTGGAATCCGTTCAGAGAGAGAGAGAGAGACAGACAAACAAACAAACAGAGAGAGGGAGAGAGAAATGTGCCTCTCTGGTGGTGCGGGATTTCTTGTGAAGCAATTTTTCGAACATGTTTGAACTCAGTAGGATGTCACTCCAAAAGAACATGTTTTGTGTCTGGGAGATGGTCGATGGTCCGTGCATGAGCAGCCCTCCTTGGAGAGGTAGCCGAGTGATTCCATCGAATACAACAGGCACAACATGCGCCAGACCATCCATGGAACTGGCCGATTTACTGATCAGTTGGGGTGGTTGGTTTCTGGGCTGAAAGTAGGCCGGCATACATTTGGGGTATATCCTATTACCTGCAACAGTGGATGATGATCGTTAGGTTGCAGACCATTTCTCTACAAAATAGTGATTTGCAAGTATTACAGGTCCAAACCCCAGTCCCATATTCCAGCACTGGAGTGTCTGGTGCCGGGATCCGCATATGCGTGCAGGTCACAACTGGTTCACGGTTCGCATGACCAGGTCATACCCACAACCAAGCAGGGCCAGGAGGGTCCAGCGGAAGTAGCTCGGCAACGGAACGTGGATGTTCTCAACTGGGTGAGCTTTTCAGGGCACGCTCGGGGCAAATATGCAAATACTGTAGATTCTGTGTACACGGAAACTCTGCTTGATCTCAAAGCGGCTTGGGGAGTGTGGATGGATGTGGATGGATATTCTTGAAGTTTTCAGGATTGCTTCAGGTCCAGAAGATACCACCCAACTTGGTGAAAATCCCATGGTGCCTTGGAGCAGCCAATGGCCTACCCTTGTTGGAGAAGGTTCTAAACTACAAGAACTGACCCATCCCTTGTTGTTCCATCAAAGATCTCAATGGCCTTGGTGGGTTAGTGCTGGTTAGTGGGGTAGGTGGTGACCTACAGCTACAGTTCCTTCTCCACCAACCAATCCTCGCCACCTCCGCTGCAATTCGCAGTCGGACGACACCACGATCTCGCCCACCTCGGTCGACGATCCCAAAAGGCCCGATTCGGACATGCTTCGCCGGGTTCCGCGGAGGTTGCAGCAAGCTCCTTGAAAGAAAATAACATACTCTTGCACTCTCTTCCACTCACTAAACATGGACCTGGAGTGGAAAACCCTGTTCCTAGAGCAAAAATGTCTTCCCAAGGCCATACACTTTGTTGTTTGTCCTCCCTCGTGTTCAACACTTGAGACGAACTTGAGACCTCTCGGCCTTTCTCTGAGCACAGTTGAAAGTGGACCCCAAACAATAAAGGTACACCGGTTGTTTCTCGAGGTACACCCCAAACAAATCAAGGCTAAATCCAACATGTTGATTTCGAGATGCTCTTCGACCATAACAGTGTTTTGTCTTGCTAAAACTAGTACAGCCTAGCCAGTACTGCGTTCATCGGCTTTTGATTGCCAAGAGTGTTTTGGAGCTGAGCATTGTCCAACAAGTCTTAAAACAAGAAACATGTGATCCACACATTCCAGCCAGCTTCAGGCTTAATGGAAAATTAACAAGCTAAATGAAACTAATCTAACTATAACAACTAAAGCAAACAAACAACAAGATTACACATGCCTGCATTAAATGCCTCCTTGCAAATCTCACTTTCACTATCTTCGCCCTACTTTCCGCCCCGGGCCACCTGAAGGTGGGCCCCGCACCTGAAGGTGGGCCCCGCTGGGTTCCCAACTCACTTTCCCTCGCCCTCCGCGCGCTTCAGCGCTTTCTCATTGGACTTCAGTAAGCCTCACCGGCAGTGGACTTTGCGTGACGCGCTGCTAGCATCGCGGTGCGTGTCAGGTGTGCCGGGTCGACATGGTGCAAAAGGTGCTCAATGGTCACTTATATAGTCTGATATGGTCTGATAGTCCGAGTGTGTTGAGCACCCCAAAGATTATGACCAGTCTTGAAGGTGACAGTCTGGCACAGCTATCCTGGTCAAAAAGTGGACATTGATGAGTGACATACCAGAACAAAAATCGATCAGCAGGACTCCTCTACTAGCTGCCCATGTGTTTCAATATGTTTAATGGGTGTTAGCGCAAACCAAGAACAGTGACGCATTGCACGATATCTTAGTAGGTCTACCCTTGATCGTACATTCTTCTTTTTGTTAATCACGACTGTTGAACGGGAATCGAGCATTTGTGGGTTTGGACTGCTGTCTTACTTATGAGTTTTGTCTTCCCTGTCATTGGCACTCTTTGCTCTTGGCCTACCTGGCACGATATCCATGGGCACAAATCCCAAATTGCAGCAATTGCAGTTGCAGTACATTCTTTATGTGCATCTAATTAAGTGTCCTCAAAAAGAAGCATTTGGTGCTTGACAGGGACCTCTCAAACCCTTCTCGCCCAGAACTGCCATACTAGTAGCTGTGCCGTTTTCCAATGCGAACGCCGTCAAATGTAGGGATTTTAGTGATTTTCTGGCACAAAGGAGTGATCGTCATTGGGAGAGCTAGAGCTTGGTTTCAGCCACTGACGGGTGACAAACCATTCCTGACAATATATCTGACCTTGGTGATGTTCTCAGGTAGAAAAGCAAAATCCGACCTGCGAAGGTCTTTCGATAGTGATGAAGCACAGCCCTTTCCATAGATTCCACATGATCCAACATGATTCAAACTCAAACCGAAACAAACTCCAACCTGGATGATCTGACTTTTCCACTAAAGCAACACACTATCCGAACCCAACACACGCGATGCCCTTCCCGAAACGTGCCGTGCTCCACAGCCGTCAGGTGGCTGTAGCTCGTGAAGGCACCGATGTTCCCAATGATGGCAAAGAGCATGACCTCGCCCGCCGAGCCGTTTTTTCTACGGTGACAGATCCCAGTCCAAACAAAGCAAACAACGAAGTGGACTCAGTCCGGGAAGCATCAATCACATCGAAAGACCAAGCCTCTCAAAGAAGAATCTTTCGGAGAAAACATGTGGAGCTCTGGTCCAAGAAAGCAAGCTCTTCAGCTTCGGTCATTGTATTTGGCATAGTTGTGTCGTCTTTGTCCATGAAACGACAAATCCCGTGTGATGGTCCTCTCAATGCATTCAACAACTGGGGCATCTTTCTGAATCAATCCCTTCGCCGAGGAGCCGCAGTCCAAACGCCGCCCGGCAAGGATTCCAAACCCATGCAAATGGAAAGCAAAATGGTTGCCTGGATGGAGCACTAGCTGGGTCTGGGCTCTGAGAGGAAAACAACGGATTGGGGACGGGATTCAGCGAGTGGATGAGCTAGGCGCACCCCTCCAAACGCTAGCCCTGTTGACTCCGTGGATGGCCTATCAGATTGGTTTCACTTGCAAGGTGCTTATATACACTGTTGGCAAAAACCAACATGATCAGATGTGGAAAAAAATCTACCGAACACCTGAGCAACTGAAGATTGTCAATCTGGGTCAACATGAACGGCCAAATCAGCGTTCATAGGTCTGGTGAGTGCCCTCCAATACATCAATACGTCCGCCGACCTTGATCTCATCGTTATTTGTGCAATGTGCAATGTATGCCATTCGAATGCTAAGCCTGAAACCGATACTGCAAACAACTAAGAAAACAAAAAAGCCGGAATCTTGTGCACGCTCCAAAAGGCTGGTGTATATAGAGGTTGTCCAAGAACATCAGCCCGTCTCCGGGATCGGCCACTCGCCGGTAACCCAAGTCACGAAGACGGGGGGCCATAACCAATTGATGATATGTCCAGCCCTTTACGCATGTAGTGCGAGGTTTGGGACCGAAGTCCGAGCACTTGAGAGCACAGACCAGCGACTTTAGTGTCAACAAGTCCACCACCCGGAAGCGAAAGGATCTCTCTCTCTCTCTCTATTGGCTGTCTCTTCAGGGCACAGCTTTGTTGAAGTTTCCCGCAAAGGCAGCATGGCTGGCGGACAACTTCTGCACCACTGTGTACTGCAACACATTGTAGCCTGCAGGGGCAGGACAATTTGTTTGTGCCCTCTTGCAGTTCCATACATGGCACTTCACTATCTTCGCTTACATATATGAGTTGGCATGGTGGGGCTTGACAAAGACCTGACAACACGTCGGGACCTGGAGAACAAAAAAAACACGCATCGACTTCCTTTGCCAGTCAAGACCAGTGCTACTGAGACCGACGATTTAATTCATGCACTCGTGGAAGTGAGTGTTCAGGAGAAAAGCAATGCAAAAAACAGACTCCGACTCTTCACTTCCGCAGCAATCCTCTTGGCGTTGCGAGCAGTGTCCGAGGCTAGCAGCCACAGGCACATCCGTCAACTCAGCTACAGGATGGCCCTTCATGCCTTGGAAACCAAGCCAAGCACCCAGTCGAAGACTTGAAAAATGTTCCTTTCGAACATGACAACTTGCCAAAAAGTCTCCCAACCAAGCCATGTCAGCCCACCTCTCACTATCAACCACCCTCACCCAGTCGAATGCCCCCCCCCGACCGATGTCGCCGGACCGACGATCGACCGACCTGCAGCGATGACGCCAGAGAGGACGACCCACATGACGGTGGAGGGGCTGAGCTCCATGACCTTCTTCAGGACCTGGTGCTAAGCTCCAAAGACTGGATTTCCAGACTTCGACCGGGCAGTTGCGGCAGTTGCGGCAGAGAAGCTGCCGGTGCGGCAGTTGTGCATTTGGTGAGATTATATTGTTGGTGGGATTTTGATCTGGATTTTTGGAGTGGGGTCATCAAATGAAGGAAGACCTTGGAATGTTGAGCAAAATCTTAGCATGTCACCACCTGAATTGGTCATTAGTTCAAGGCAACGGTGTTTTCATCCTGGACCTAGGACCACCACTTGCAAACACACTCCAGTTTGTCTGAAGATGCTCATGCAATCTGAGCTTCCGCAGAGTCCTCCACGTGATTTTCGTGTGTTGACATTTCTTCAAAATCTCACAGCCCCTGTAGCTTGACTGGATGACTTGACATTTTACCCCGCTGAGTTTTAGATGCATTGATCCAATCACCAATAAATACCTCAATATATCTCAATGTTCAATCTATGCAAGCATATGCAACCAATGTAATTATATATACGCCTTTGGTGTGTGGACATCGTAATACGGCAAAACACAAATACGTTCATGCTCCCTCCAAATGCGTTTTTCGTCAATGCCTATATGTTTAAATGCATCTGGCAAGCCCCAAATCTGGATCCATAACTATATAATGCCAACCATCTGATAGACGCTGCCTCTCTTCTTGGCTTTTGGTTCACCCCTACCGCACCACCGCCACGCCCGCTACGCCCGCCGACTGTTACGCCCGCCTGGGCATCGCTAATGTCCCCGAAGTTGGGCCAGTCCACTGGGTGCAGGACCCACAGGGAGGCTGGAAGGAGGAAGATGGCGCATGGGATGGCCATGTAGAAGATGGTGTCCACCTGAGGTTGTGGTGGTGTTTTGGTTGGAGAGAAAACGACTTTCCACAGAGGTGTCCACACACGGAAAAAGAGCCAAGTATGTATATATATATATACAGGGAAAAAGAAAACAAACTAGACTGGAACTGGTGTCTCGTGACATGTTGAGACAGAGAAAAAGGTTGAGAACGCTGAACAAAATACATGTGGTCTTTGATATATACCGGTAACAAACACGTAACTAGTGCTCTGATGTTCTCCCGTGGAGACGAGGCAGGAGACAAAAGCAACAACTGAACACAGTGCTCTGAGGTGGGCACCTTGAAGGGCAAACCATAGGTGTACAGGAACCTCCAAAGGTTGTCCCTTATAGGTGTTGATCAACACCAGTAGTAGACACGCGCAAGCCCAAAGAACTCCTATTCCTATATGAACATGTCTGCTAAAATCATGCAAATGTCATACATCATGTCAACTTGATCTCATTTGTCTTTCTACTGACCCAAACTGGCCGCCCACTCATGACCTTTCCTCTTTGAACAACAGAATCAGTTTGTGAATAATTTGTCTTTGACAATCCCCCCACGCAATTCATGATGACACGGTTTGCTGGACCACCCCGTCGTTCTCTCTGCAGGTTTGACGGGGGGGTCGTTCTCTCCGTCCGCAGTTGGGCGATTCAATGCTTCGAGGCGCTGGATTCAAGGCCGGCTTCAGGACACTGCCGAAGACGCTGGCCAAAATCAGGTTTACGGCGCAGGCCACATCCGACCTGCTTGCGCAGCGCAGCGGGTTGGAAGCAGCAGAACTGCTGGCCGGAGCTGCAAGGTTTCAGGGGGGGGTTTGGGTGCAAGTGTCAGTGTTCTCAGAGGCTCTCAGGTTCTGTTGACCCAGATCTAGTCTATCTTCCTTGGACAAAACATAAATATATGTTCTTCAAGTATTCCCATCTCAATCTCACTCACTCATCTATACTCATCTTCGTTAAAATATGTTAAAATATAACTATGCAACGATACATCCCATTGGACTGAAGCTGCTGCCGCGGCACAGGCTACAAACAAAGACGCCAAGCCCCAAGTGCTTAGACCTCAGAAAAGCAGCGTCTTTCAGGTTAAGAGCACTTTCCTCTCGATGTTCAATCAACAGTGACCCCCAACTTTGAATGTGCTATCACCACAAAACCACACACTGGTCCACCAACTAACGCCAAGCCATTTCCCTTGATTCACCCCCACAACCGCACCGCTGGACCTTTCCGACCCCGGGGTTCCATGGGGAAAATGACCGGCGGATGCACACCGAAATGGGAACAGGTCGCTCAAGCCTAACACAGCCTTCTACGACCTTGTTTCTTGTATTGATCGGTGATTTGTCATGTGGGTGTTGATCTAAATTCCTTTATCCGGGATCCGTCGTCTTAGCCAAAAAAATACTTTAGCCAAACTTTCGCCTTCCTGCGTTTTATCTTTCGCCGAAGTATGTTGTATTTGTGTGCGCCATGTATGTTGTATGATGGATATCAATTTTGTTCATGTCAATGGCTTCTTCTTTACTGGCAAATACAAAATAAAAGCTTCACTGCTTGTCAGCATGTGTCTTCTACTTAACTGTTGACACCCTGTATGTCTCTTTTGTTTATCCTGGGTGTCAGCAAGAATCAAAATTGCAAGAACCACTGTAGCCATATCTTTCGCAAAAAAAAACTTTGCCAACTCGAGAAAAAACTTTCGCCAAATGAGATTTTGATATGTTCCGGGTCATCGTCATCAACAATCCTGTCTAGGACCTTCAGATCGACAACCATGTCTTATTCAAGACCCAACTTTAGACCTATAACTTTAGACCGAAACTAGACCTTAAGAGGCCTTCTTTTCCATGTCCCTTCGTCCCGGTCCGGTCGGTCCGTCGTCCCGGGCGGTGCGTCATCCCAAGGCACTCGTTGTTGTGGGCGCCGTGGCTCTTCGCCAACGTCGCCAGCGCGGCGAAGAGAACGCCTGAACCCGACACGGGCGTCCGACCGTCCGGTTCTCCGACCGTTGCGGGTGAAAGGGGGTGTGATCGTCTGGGGTCACATGTGAAAAAGGACTGGTGGAAGGATGACTTGTGGTCAAGTGTTCTTCTCAGAATGGCTTCCATTTCTTCAAGCAATCCATAGTCCATAGTCCATTGCCCCCATATGCCCGCATGCTCTCACTAGGTAAACTGTCCCATGCCATGGAACATTTCCCTGCCTGCAACCATGAAGGTAACCTCGGACACGCGGACCTTGCTGGCTAAGTCCTTGGTTGCAACAGGGAACTGCAAACACTGCACGACATGATTTGTATCAGAAATTCCCAGAATTCAGAATGCCTCAGCCTCTCGAATCCAAGGTGGTTATCTCAGAATGAGTGAAACTCTCGAGCCAAGGAGTGTTGAACAATTTTCGTCTTTGCAGCCCAACCCTTTGGTTTTCAGGGATCGCCGAATCGCCGATCTTGAGACAATATACAACTCCCTACAACGCGCAAAGACAGCAAATCGAAAAATGTTAGTGGCCCAAGAACCCCTTTTCAGGACCCTGCTAAGACGTGGGTCGAACAATTTTCACTTTGTGGAATTTAACATGTCATGACCCCAAGACTGCCTCCAAGCCCTGCCCCTCACGAAGATTTGGTGTCCCATGACCCGTAGACTGTTTTTTGTTTGGATGTTTAAGCTAAGCCAAAGAGTCTGGGAAGCAAGGCCCCAGCACTTGTTGAAACACCAATGTCACCAGTGGCAAGCACGACCTGAGTTGCGAAATCATCCAGAAAGAATAAGGATGCAAAGGAATGTCATCAAACGGATCTTTCTGATGGAAGGTACCGGGCCAAAATAGCAAACATTGTTTATTCACATACTACCTACATACCTGGATGTTCCGTTAAAACCTTTCAACCTACCCTTGATGTCATTATGATCTATTATATAAGTATGTTGTTAGGCCGGAAACGTATGTTTGTCCATTCCATCACGTTTGTACTTACAAATGTCTGTTGTTTGTGGTTACACACCCTACAGGTCATTGTAATGGTCACTGTTTCGTCTCGTCCGATCGGTGAAGCCGCATGTGGGGGGCCCCCCTTGCTGTCCAAAGCAGCTTGAATGTCAATGGTGGGCGTCTCTGGGACTAAACAAAGTCATATAGATCCGGAAAAAAGTGTATTGGCTGACGCCCATGGTCACAACATCTCGCAGCTGGGGCAGCTAGATACCCTCCACAAGAGACTTCTGCACCACGGTAAATTAAGTCTACTTCCACTGCATACTCTGGCCAAACACCGCGAAAACGGCAAAAGCGCGTTTTTTGCCCTGTGGCCGGATGATCATGTTCAGCGACACCGCCAACAAGGAGAGGCTGAAGTTGTTCAAGCCAATATTCATCGAGAAGGCGAAGGAGAACAAAATAACACACGCCACCTGCCAAAAGCGGTAACAAAAACCTTTTCGAAACTACACTTGACGTCGCCACTCTGTGTGCGCGCGCGCTCGCCTCAAGCAGTCCCTGTAGTCCAGGTACTCCCGGCAAACAAGTCTGGCTCCCTCAGGTTATCCTTTTCCCCTTTTCCCCCCTTGCTTGCTTGCCACACCAATTCAAAAATATATCCACGCTTCATCAGTAGGGCTTTGGGCGGTTTTGGACAAGTCCAACAGCCCTTGTCATTCCTTGACCTTGTCACGAGAGCTGTTGATCGCACGGGAGGAATGCATGCAGTTGGTCAATCCTATGAGTCGCCTAGCGACTATACATGTTCACCTGTATCTGTTGACTCCAAGATTACTTCCAGTGGGTTTGCTGAGGTGTTTGAGAGCCTTGTAATTGTTGCAAATTAAGAAAGCAGGGTCATACCAAGACTGGCTTCAATGATTGGAGTTGACCGCGGATTAATTATAGTCTTTGTCAAAAGACCAATGCTGAAAAGGGTTCGACCTTACCTTATTTGTGGGTATGCTGGTTGTAAAAGACATCACATACATGCTCAGCAAAATCACACATGTCACATGCCACCTATATACAACACAAAGTAACTTCAGTAACCTCCCCTAACCCGTCATTCCCCACTAATGGCACTCACCTTCATTTAACAAATTAAATAAGCATGTTCAAAACAACACGTTTTTGGAGCTTCCCCATCTAACAATGCTGGGGTTAATGTATATAACTGGCCTCTTCCCTTTCTGACTTCTGGTTTCTTCTTTCGGTGCCAGTTGGGGGATTGTTGGGTAGAGTTCATCCAAGATCTTTAGTCGCTTCAATTGGCACTCAGTTTTTGACATAGTTTGAGAATGCTTGAGCTAGTTCCTGGGTCGGTGGAACAACATATGATGATTTCGGCCATCGACTCCCAAATAAGTCCTGAAGCTTCCTTCGCTAATTACATAGAACGAGCATCAAAAAGTCTTCATTCAAGCAAATAACGCTACACTCACTCAAAACACACGCATGGAAACCTCTCATTTCCAACCGATTGGCTGGGTTCACCACATTTCAACTTGCAGACATTTTGCGGCAGTTTGCAGGCGTTATGCAGATGTCCACCTTCGTTCCCCCCCAAAAATATGTTTTCACAGCGTCTCACAAAACGTTCAAAACCTCGCGCAAAACTTTAAAAAAAAAAAAAAACATGTGACACAAAATCCAGAAGTGTTTAGACTTAAATTTAAACCCAGGGTTCGCCCCAACAAAAACGTTCAGGTTGTAATTCATCTATATCCTCCATCTTATCCAAACAAATGACCTGATCATGGGCCGAGGCCGCTAAGGTGGCACATCTCTTGTCATCACTTCACCCTTCCAAGTGCGGCGGGTCGAGTGCCTCAGACCAGGTGTTCAAGCGTCGAGGCGTGTAGCGGAACGGCGTGACGTACAGCACCGCCACCACCACAAGGAGCCTCGGCCCGGCGGCGACACGGCGACACGGCTCGGGTTTGGCAGGGACAAAACAAGTTCAGGACAGGGTGAGTGCACCCAAGTCCAGCATGTTGCTGGTATACGCCAACCTGTATAGTGGAAACAATCCCCATTTCACATCCGTTCGCGATCATGTTCCTCCTACTAGGTGCGTGGGCTTACTGTAATTGCTACGTTTTTTGTCCTGTCCCAGTGGGCGGTTCCTTTGCCTTTATCCAGCCCGTCCGTCCGCCCAGCAAACTTGGCGGCAAGGAACACCATGAAGGCAACGACTTGCTGAATGGCAGTGACCAAGAACCCGGCTGGAATGCCATCGATGTTGAGCCTCGGTCTGTCGACCAGCCGCTAGAGAGCGATCCGATCCGATTTCGTGCTGGCCACCTGTGGACGGTTCATGCCCATGCATTCGAAGATATTCGAAGATTTGCTTTAAAACATGACAAGTTTTCCATACTTCGCCGATGACAAAATCCGCCCGCACCGAAGGTGCTGAGGGGCGGCATTGTTGCGTTGAGGTGCGAACACTGAGCTTCTACTAGCGTTCGGGGCCTTTATCATTCTTTATCGGTTGGGCACGGACATGCATATCCTGCAAATTCCTGCATCATGAGGTGTAGCCACCCGGGGAATTGGTGGAAGAAAACATGCAAAAACACAAACATAATGGCAGGTTTTGCAGCATTTCGTGTGGAGGTGGTGTGCCGTATGATCTGGGACAGGACATGAAGTGGTATGCTTGCAGTGAACGAATAGATTAAGATTCTTGAAATGATTTGTTTGTTTACCTTTCATGGACCTGGCGGTGCAAATGATGCAATAGCAGGACATTGATGAGATCAATCTACGGTATGTTACTTGCCATCTCTAGGTCCCTTCAGCACGACCAGCTTATTTGCAGCAATGCCTGCAAAGTGTGTATTTCCCATATATGTTTTCATTCATTCACTGCATGGTGCTCGTCATCTCTAGGTCATCATGCAAGCTGTACATTTTTCAGGGGCCCAACTAAGATCCAACAAAGCCTGCAGAGTAAGTACCGTTCAACCGATCATGCATGTTGCGCACTGTATTGCAATCACTCTATGTTCGAACTCGAGATGACAACTACCATGCAGTAGGTGAGCAAAGAAGAACTTGCAACCATTGCTGGAAGAAAGCTCGACCCCTGAAGAATGTAGAATTCAAGGGGTCGATAAACAGAGTGATTAATAGACAAGTGCCGTGCAGTGGATACATGAACAAAAAATAGGAAAAAAACACAAACACAGGCATTGTTGGGTATACAGTAAGTTGGACCCCTGAAACACTGACAATCTCAAGGAGGTCCAAACATAGCGTGATTCCAAAAAGACTCTACAAAATGCATGATAACCTAGAGATGACAAATACCATGCGACAAATGATTGACACACATATATGGAAAATAGACAAGTTGCAGGCAATGGGCGTAAGTTGGACCCCTTGAAACATGTGCAATTTCAAGGGGGTCAAACAATAGAGTGATTTCAGTAAACTACCTATAGAGTCCTGCTCATTCGGTCACGCATCGTCTGGGGTGTTGGCTTGGACATGAACTACCTTTCTTTGCCTTTCTTGAAGCAAACGGTGTGGGCGGTTGTGATTGCGAAGCAACATGAACATATATATATATAGTCTAATATCAATATATATAGTTATATATATATATACCCACAACATCCATGGGACTGACATATTTGCCCACATTGACCTTCAAAAAGAACCACCCCCATGCAAATATTCCATACATGGATTGTCTGTCGATTGGTGCAATCACTCGGACGTTGTGTTTGAAACATGGTCAAGTCTGAAGGGTGTTTTTGGTGCCCACAAGCCCACTGTTTTGGTGAGGGGAATCATGTCCTTATGGTCAGTATATAAAAGCTGCTGGCTATTGTTGTATTTCATGTTGTTCTTTTCTGGGAACCAAATGCTTAGTACTAGCAAAGCATCCAAGACCCTCCAAGAGGGTTGCTTCGCTCAAGCAGTGTCGGGCACCGTTGTTTGTTCATAAAAGAACCTCCTGGATGCTCCAGGTCCAATCGGATACCCGAAGACTCACCTGGACGAAAATGGATCACAGAAGGCCGAAGGCGAAGACTGCTAGCCTACGGCCTGTCACATGTGCGATCGGACCTGCAAGGTCTGGGATCGTTTCGTTCTCGGACCTGCAAGCGCTGCCGAACATGCTGACCGAACAGCTCGGATGCTTCATGGGACCAAGGAGCTCTGATGAGATGGTGGTGTTCGACAAGACCACCTTCATGTACAGGCTGAAACCTGCCTCGAGCGGCTGCAAAACAGCTCCATCCCGGTGGTGATGAGCCCAAACGTGGCCAAAACCATGTCAATTCACAGCGCATTTTGGGGATCAAACAATGACAGTCAATCGGATTTGCACGTGTAAAAGCTCGCCTTTGTTGGTGGCTTATTGTTCTATCTTTGCATTTCCTAAGATCCTTCTTGGACTGTTTTCGGCGGGGGTCGGACCCTCCATAGCGGGGGTCCGGACCCTCGAAACCCCTTCCATTTGAGGGCCCGGATTCATAGGGTCGTGAACATGTGTGAAGTTGCTTGATTTTTGCACTGTGCAAAGGTTTGCAGCTTCAGGATTTAGGGCGGTGACCAGGATGTGTTCACCGAGCTCGAACTGTCACAACTAAGACCCCAAGATCGTTATGTTGAATTGGAAGTACATTGCAATAGATCCCGGTGGCTGACATAAAGCCTCAACTAAAGTGGTTTATAGGTTTCTTCCCTCTACTCCCTCTACCCGTTCCTGTTCAGATTTCTCACTAGCAAAATAGATTGGAAAAACCATACCATTGACCATGGCTGACGCAACGATCATCGTGAATGGGAGTGACCATTGTCCAAAAAGACCTTTGGGCACATGTCTGCAGGGCTGTTCACTCCTCAGGGCTGAAGTCTCCGACCACTTGGGTGAAGAGTGAAGAGCCCATGTTCTTTGGTCGGCTGTTTCCCTCCATCTTCGATCCAGGGCTGTGGAGAACTGGCGATCTGGCGACCCTGGTGACCGACCGAACTGGTGTCGCACTGGTCCCCCATGTGTTAGGAAAATGAGGAGGGTGACAGCCTATGATCCTCTGGTGGTCTGGGTATGTCTGGGTCTACCAGGAGAGCGGATGGTATGCTGATTGCTGGAAACGATCCCTACACAAGGGACTCCTGGGTGTATGGACCTTCATGAGCACCCATCTTCTCTTCCGGATGCGTGACAAAGATCGATGACTCAAAAACACTCCCTCAGTCGAAGGCATGCCCCCGAAAGGATGACCATGTTCCTCTATAAACAGGTGGCTTTTCCACTTCCATGTGCTTTGTCTTTTCCGATTTCCAGAAGTGCCCCGATCGCCCCGGGGCGATCTGCCTAGACTGGGGAACGTGGCCAGGGGTCGGTCTGGCCCTATGTGATTACACTCTGACGAACACATCACATGGAAGTGGAACATGGTCCCTTGAAAGGCTACATTCCTTTGGAAACAGGGGGTTTTCCACTTCCATGTTAGTGAGTCGGAGTGTAACCACACAGATTTCTTGATCTTTGTCCTCTTACTCCGAACTGGCCTGAGCACCAAAGTAGATCGCCAGCACCGCAGCAATCGTCTGCTGGAAAAGCAGCAGCAGGAAGCCTGCGGCCACTGGCCACGGGGTGTGGCTGTGTGCGATGTACGAAGGACCTACAGTTGGGCGGGGGTTCACACCCCAAGGGTCGTCTCCCGGTAGTGGCAGGCCCAAAAGGTGGAGCCTTGTAACAAGGCTGGCCAGTAGATGACGTCACGGCTACAGATTTGGATTGATATCTTGCTCATCTGCGTCTTTTCCCCAACACTCCATGTATGGACTAGTTACATATACACATTGGGGATCATTGGGGTGTTTTGGGGGGGTCAATGTAGGTACTCCATCCATGGAGTGTCTAGGTTTGATCATCAATCTTGCTGAAGCCGACGATCACTGGGGAGCCCGGCGTTGAATCGGTGCTCAGCGCTCATGCTCCAAGCACCACTATATCCCTAATTAGAAGTCCAGTCTGACCCACGTCCAAACCTGCTCCTGAGTCCTTCAGTGAATGTATGACCAGGTCCAGTAGACCGGACCTGGTCATGGCCACCAGTGTAGTCTGGGGAAAGCCGGAGCCTATTGACATGCACACCTTGTGTACCAGCACCCTCCAACAGGTCGTTAGTTGAGGGCTGTTGGGTAGGTCTCAATTGGTAACCTGTCGGAGGAGGGTCCTGGTATTTCCCATTCCCTGTATTTAACAGTGGATGATGCTGGGACACTCCCCATGTCCGTCCCGGACCAAGACCTCGGCACCGCCACCCAGACCCGTCGCCCGCTTCACTTCGAGCTCGCCTACGATGAAGGCGCCCAAAGGGATCATCGCCTCCTGCGGCTGTCTGTACGCGAGGAGAAGGGGCAGAATTGGGTGGACAATAGCATATAGTTATACCAGGACCCCCAGTCGGGGTGGTTAATGGACACCCCTCAACAGCTAAGGGGCTATAAATAGACACCCCGACAGGAGGGATTGGATTGACTGTAGTTTTCAATTGGATTGTGATTGTCCCATGTGTGTCCATTTCATGCATGGATGTCACAAACAATTGGTATGGGTTTGCAAATAGAGTGTTACTATTATTGCAAGAACAGCTACAAGTTACTAGTAGGAACATTTGCCTTTTGATTATTGGTTGGCACAACAGGATTATATTGTGAGGTTCTATGTTGATGAGACGTCAAGAAATGTTCTGAGTGTGCAGTGTGGATGAAGGTTCGTCGACCAAATACGGAGCAAAAGAACTGCCAGTCTTGTCACTTGTGCATTGTTCAATTTATGACCTGCGTGTGTTACTGAACTACACCAGCTGACACCCTCTGATTGTTGAGCCATTGTTGAACCAATGAAACATGCCACGTGTATTGAGGCGTCAAGGTGCACCACATGTCGATTCCCAATTCCCGGCACGAACAAAACACCAATCTTGGCCTGCATGAGCTTGTTCTGGCTGCTGCTGTGGTGATGATGATGATGCTTCTTCGGCTTCACACCATCCTTCCATTTCGGCTTCCAGCGAGCGAGGGGTGTCGAAGCGAATCGAACAAACCAAAACACCGGAATCACAAATCACGGCATTGTGCCATTGGTTTTGATCAAGGGACCGAAAGAAGTACGGTAGTTGGTATTGCTTGATGTTGTATATTATATCAATCTATCCCAAATATGTTTCAATGGGAAGCGGAACACAACATGCTCGATCTGATGGTGAAGAGAGACTGTAAGTTTGTCAAGTTGAACTTTAAAAGGTCTAAAATCCCACATATCAACGGCGGCCCAAACAGGCCATGGGTCCCAAACTTAGAAACACACCCTTTGAGGGGAAGAATAAGAACACGCATCAAACTGTCCAAATCTGAAGGAATTATATATAGTCCCTTCTTCAATGTGTATCTTCTGTATACGGGTCCATATGCCCGTGTCTTCGCATCATGTTGACAACACAAGCATGTCTCCACCAATTGCCCAGCTCCCCTCACTGCTCCGGCCTTGGCCCCCTCAGGCTCAGGCTTGAGTGCCTGGCCGTGTGATGTGTTTGGATCAGAGTCGAGAAATCCACTGCCACTGCAAAACTCACATACTGTACATGGAACTGGCAAATTGACCGATGAGTTGGGGTCGTTCATGTCTGTTTTCGGGGGTCAATGTCAAGCTAAATACTCGGTTTTACAGAGTATCTTGCCATCGGTCAAGATGTTGGGTTTTTGCAGGGAACTCGGCCAGCGCCCGTCTTGGCACACGAAAAAGTGCTTGAAAGGCACAAGAGAGATTGAAAGACCCTATAGACCATAGGTATCCCCTACTAGGGTTCCTTTTGCAGGTCACTTATCCTCTCTTGGGCAACAAACTAATCAACTGACCTTCCAAACCGTGATTCACCTTTTCTTTTGTAATGCCCTCAAAATGCCACCATGACTGAGTTGGTCAATGAGTGGCCAGGTCAGGGTCGATCCTACCACTGGGCTTGCCCACGAGTTTCTGGCCAGATCGTCACAACGACATGCAGGATTTGGCACACAAGATTTCCCAGACCACTTGAACAAGAAATGAGGGCTAAAACCAGAACCCTTGCCAGACCAGTAAAACCAAAGAAGGCTGAGGAGCATACCTTGATACACTACTGATCTTTATACCTTGTCGTCCACTTCTACAAAAGACTCTCATCACATTCGATTCAACTCATCCAAACAACACATCTACAGAACAAAGTCTTTTGGCGCATGCAGCATACCAAGCAGTGTCCATCTCAAATGTTCAGCACCAATTCTACCCCCCCCAAAACCCAGACCTTCTGGCCCCTCAGCCAGCTCAACCCAACCCAAGCAAGCCTCCAAACCTTCACTTCCCGCTTCACAACCTCCCACACGCATTTCCCACCAGGGCCAATCTACCACATCCACCTTCTGGCCCTCCACCGTAGCTGAAAAAGCGCCGCGAGGCGTCGGGCCTTGCCGTTCTGTGCCGAGGTCTCGGCTGCCATGGCTTCCGCCTGGCGCCGTAGCGCGTCCCGCTGCTGGGACTCCGCCTGCCGCGGCGATCGCGCGCGGTCGCCCGACGTGCGGTGGCGCGGAGAGAAGGATTCTCCCGGTGAAGGCGGCCGCCATGGGAAGTTGGCATCCCATGCTTCGCCTCCCATGAAGTACCAATATCTACTGAGGAAACAGGGTTTTGCAATTTGCAAGGTGGTTGCTATATTTTTTGGGCGGAGTGTCATAATATGTTGTTCGTGGAATTGAGCTTGTCAAACACACACACACAAAGGTGTCTGTTACTGTTAATTCAACTTCTGGTTTAGGGATTCTGGATCGCAATAGTAAAGAGAAACAATAACCTTGTGGGTGTGCACATTGAAAGCAACTGGTTCTGGTCTATTTCCCACAAGTTCAGACACTTCCTTGTAGGATAGGTTGCGATCAACAGTGTTGCATATTCAAACAGCAAAATAGTGAATACAAAGCGCATTCACACTGGCTGGGGTGCTTCCACCAAATGGCTGTGAATGTCATACATCCAAGTACTCATGTCAATACTCAAATCTATGTTTGTCGAACTTCGTGGGTTCGAATCGATATAATGATCTTCGGTTTGAGTAAATCTGAAGGGATTGGCAAACTGCTGTATGTACAGGTCATAGGGATGGACACGGTAATGATATCCGCAACTTTAAATTTGTTTTAGTCTTGGTCCAAACCCATGTCTTGACGTGGAAAAAAAACACATGTTTTTTGTTTTAAGGAATCTCGATGATCAACGCATCGACCCCCTCAAACCCCAATCAGATTTATTTGCAAAACATCTAAACGCCTCTAAAAGAATCCGAACTTACAACCCTCCCAACCAAGCCCTTCCAACCCGGGTGGTTTTCCGGAACACTTGCTCGCCTGAAAAGTCTCTGTCTGGAGCTCGTGAAGGAGGTCCTCAGGCTTCTCCTCCTCGCTCCCTGCGAAAGAGCCGCAGAACCGGTTCTGGAAAGGCACCAATTTCCAGGACGAGGGTGAAGAAATCCTGCTGCCGGGTGGGGTATCTGTGGCGTGGGTCACATTGCATTGCATGATGTCCAGAATTCATCAGAATTCCATTTGATACTTCAACCAATAGCCTCCCAAGGCCTAGAAAAGAACAGGCCTCACTAAGAGTTCCTGACATCTACAATCATCTATAGTATTATTGCTCATATAACATGTCCAATGTACCATTCCCTTAGTCAAACGGTCTTGCATCGACCCAACACCGACCGATGTCCGATCCGCACCTCGCTGCAACTTCACGTTCGTCTGCAGCAGCTCGGTGCGGAGGTTCTCCGCCTCCTGAAACCAGGTGGGGAGAATCCGCGGTGCTTCTCCGCGGTGCTTCTCCGCGGTGCTTCTCATCGATCCGATCGGACCTCATACCCAAACATCACCTGTCATGGGGGCTGTAACTATATGTGATACGATGTGTCTATTTTGAGTGGTTTGCATGGGTGTAGGCATAGATTCCATGGAGTGCTTGGGTTAGAAACCCCCTCCACTTTGAATGGTACCAAAGTGGGATGGGGAACCCACAGAAGGTTCTTCCAGCCTCTTTGTATATTTCTTGCAGTTTGTTGCTTTTGTCTGGTAGTACGGATGCTTTGGGCGCGTTTAAGAATATATGATTCTATGTTGGTGCCAAGAAGTAGGCTTCTATCCCGGGAACCCCGGTGCCCCTTGTTCTGAAGGGGTAGGAGAGGATCGGAAAGGACCCTGTCCACCCCAGTCATTTCCTGGATCCACACGCTGTGGGACTCCAATCCTCAGGGTCGACCGTTGATCTGATTCGTTCTGATTGCAGGCCCAAGTGGGCAAAGCCTTGAGAGCAACGGAAAATCACTGGCCTCCATCCTTCACTTCAGTCATACATGTAGTTAACTACTATAGAACGAAATGGCCAGAGTTTGAGAGTTTCTCACCCCGAAGTTCTGCCCTACTCAAGGACTTTCGGCTACAGCAAACCATGGAAACTGTGCATAAGGCTTACCTAGAATCCTTCTGGCAAAGAACTTGGTAGTCACGTTCCAATGCTTCCGACAAACCCTCCATGCTTGGCCCAAAAAATGAGCAGCAACTTCACACCCGCCCCGGTCGCCTGAAGCACCGGTTGGTCACTATCGCTCTCACACACGCCATCGGGAGCAAGATTGGCGAGGCCTGAAGCAGCTGGCTGGTGTGAAGGACTGGTCTTCATGGATGCTTCTACCTACCAACTGCAGCAACTGCAGCATCCCGGGATTCTTCATGATTCTTCCAGCCAAGGTTTTGCTTCAAATTGAATCTGCCACCATGATCGGCCCATGCTGGAATTGGGTCAGGGAAACTGGAAAGCCACTGAGGTTCCAACAAGGAGCTGCGGCAAAGGCCACAAGGAATATAGAAAAAACGCAGTGCGGTCGACATTGCGCCTGAGTTGGCTCTGTCGAAAGGTGTCTATTGTTGGGCACCGGTATGTTAGATCTGAATCGAAAATTATCTGTATTCAGGAGTTTGTGCGCGACACAATCTTTCCTGAGACTTACTGTACCCACACAAGCTTCACATGCGTGTGCGCATGTGCAGCTCAAACATGCAATACATCAATTCCGTGACATGGGGCTTGGAGATTTGCTTTCGACCGGTGAGTTTAGCTTTGTCTCGTCGAGGCGGTATATCTTCAAATAAAATTTGGAAAGGGTGGGTGGTGAGTCTACACGCTTGGCAGCCACTGCACTGGACAGGTCTATGAGGCAACAAGGATTGTTGGTAGGAAAAACAATAGGCTTCACGATTCAAATTGTGATACATTATATGAATGTGCCTCTATCCAAAATCAAGTACAATCCTCGAGGACACCCAAACAAAGACTTCCTTGCATACATGCGGCGATCCTACAGCCTGCCTTGAAGACTGTTTCTCAACACGTCAACTGCTTGACTTGAGATCAAACATTGAAGCGTGATTCCACTCTGAAAACAGATCGTGAATTCATAGCGCAGCATAGCTTGTTGCAACCTACGAAGCCAATTTGTAATAGGGATCACCATCGATTCGCCAGCCAGCCACACATCCTGCTCCAAGTGGCTGGAAGGGATTGTCCAGCAGTGTCAGTCTCCGCCGAGAAGAAACGGAAGAAGCGGCAGAATCGGTGACAACAGTGGACAAATGGAAGACACAAACCCAACTATAGGGGATAGCGGATAGCGGTGACCGATGTTGAAGGTGCAACATGTTAAAACGACGAAATACCGCATACTGTACTTATGCATACCGTGACTCAAAAAAAACGACTTACCCATACTGTACTGTTCAAACACGCATCAGCAAGAACGAGACTTTGCACTTGTGAGCGCCATCGGACGGGGTGCTGGACTGGGTGCCGGCTGGTGCCGGAAAGGTCCAGAAGGCGTGATGGATTCTCGGGCTTTTCAGCATGTCACACTCAAAATATTTTATCTGTCACACTCAAACAATCTCAAACACTTCCACTTCTACGCCTCAAGATTGCCTATATGGGCCCTGGATGGGTCATGATGGGACTGATGAGCAGTGACTGAAGATCGCTGGTCAACTTCATTGGAGAATTAACAATGCTCGATTTCAATAAAGGAGTAAGTAAACACTAAACAAATACCAGGACACTCCAAGCAGGTGGTTTGTGGACACCAAGGGCACCCCGTTCGTCCCATTTCGATCTTTTCACCGCACATGCGAGATTGATCCAAACAGGTCCAAACCATTCCGGTGGCGCGTCTTGGCCCAGGAACGGTACATGCGGCACGTCTTGGCCACATGCAGTACGTGCGTTAACGTCTGGGTCAGTGGAATCCAAGGTCGACCACTAGGACTATATCTGAAGTTTCACAAGTCTATACAAGTCTCATATCTATGAACCATTATTCAAAACAGTTGAAGGATACCTCAAAACACCACAAAATATAGTTCGTACAGTTTCAAGACAACGCTTCCAAACTCACCCGAAAAAAGCACCTCAACTGGTTTGGACTGTCGGAGCCCTGGACCCGGTGTCTTAACGGACTATGCACAAACACGAACACAGCAGGGTGTTCGCTTCTGGGTTCGCCCCCCCCCCGAAGGAGCACTTCTCGTCCTCAGCGCCGGAAGAAGACTGGCTCCACCTGGGTCCCATGGGGACCGTCATGCACGGAAGAGAGTCGTTGACACGACGCCAGCCGAGGAAGCTCAAGGCCGCATTGCGGGGTGGTTCTTGACCTTCTGGGATGGTCTGCTGCCAAGTGGTCACATGGTCACACGTTTTGAAAGCATCCGCTCGGCAACCAAACCGGACGAATGGCCTACCCCAAACACTCCATGTATGCGATATTTGCCTTCAGTGCTGGTTAATCCAGTCCGAGATCATGGAGTGTGTGCATGGGGGGGGTAGAGGACGCTAATAGGAGCAAAGGGCATCGCTACTAGGAGCAAGGACGCTAGGGGCTCCTGGCCATACTACTAGGAACAAGAACGCTACTAGGAACAAATGCGGACAAAGTTCAGAGGGCACCGGGTCACCGCACGTCGCTACCGCTGTCGTCCTCCTCGGAGTTCCGCCGTGGCGCCTCCCCAGGGTGGTGGACTCGGTCTTTTTAGACCCCATGTGGTTGGTGCATCGAAACAAGGTACTGCTTTAGAGGAGATTCACTTTGGTCTATCCAATTCTGGGTTCATGGCCATTTGTATGTCAAGAATTCCCAATGAGCTTCGTGGCCTCTGCTGTTCTATATTTTGGCGTATCCACAGGCTTGACTTGACCACTTGATTCAATTGGCAGTCTCAAGCAGTGCTTGGACTTTTAAAGAAAGCTGCCAATTGCCAATGACGTGACTTGACTGATCTGCCGTGATGTTTGTTTCGGGTGTGAGTCTTTACTACTTCTACTGCTGCTTCCCAATTTCCATTGTTGTCGAGAAGCAACTTCTCTGATACCAGGAACTGAACTACCATACCTATTGATCGGCACAGCATCGTGCAGTGTACGACGCCAACGAGTTGGCCCTGAGCTGCCCCCCAGCCCTGCCCCCACTTCGCACCTGCATGCTGGGCAACGAGCTTGGCATCACAGAGCCCTAGGCACAGAACACGGTCAATGACCAACTGCAGCAGCCGTGACACCGCTACATGTGCATGTTCTTCACTGAGAATCATGCAGAATCCGGCAGAATATTGTATTTCGAAGATTATCAAAGTTATAATTACAAATATAATAAGTACTATAACTAGTTAATATATATATATATATAATATTATCATATGTTGATTAGATGATCCCAAAAGCTCAGAATCCTGGAAATACCTCTGATTTGTCAATGGCTGCCACTTGAGAGGCCGGGGTGCCCGCACCATCTCTCTCGAAACACCCGTGAACAACTTGAGTGTTAAGAAGGTTAAAGTCTAGGGACAACAACATGTTGCAGCTAAACATGATTTATCAACTCTGGTGATGTTTGTGCACTTTGAACTGTATACCGTTCAAGAACTTGCAACAACCTGCGCAGCATGTCTGGAGACCAGCGCAAGCCACTTCAAAACAGAACACTCACACAAGCACATAATATGTTAATCCCGCAACACAAAAATCAACAAAACATGTATCAATGTTCTAAGCCTGACCTTTGTCTGTGAGCTTTCATCTTTGAAACGCCCCGGGCTGGAGCATCAGAATTGAAATGCATCTGCCTAGTGGAGAAACATCTGCCTAAGGCAAGCGATTGTCTATCGTGGAGCAAAACACGCCTTGATACACAGGTCACGGTGAGGATTTTGTCTTGGTTTTATTAGCATGAACCAGCACTTGGAATGTCTAGAATGCAACTTCAAACTGCTCCAGGACGACAACTAATTAAATGTTCTCCAAATCCTTACAACTATAGAAACATTTCTCTTCAAGAAACAATCAGTTTCCTCAATGCTCTGCATGTTGTTCCAGGCAAGGAAATTTAAATGAACAAGGATGATGGATGCCCTTGCAACCTCATTCTGTGTCCATAGTGTAGCCTCGTTGGGCCACCGACTTTGCTTCTTCGCGGCAAGTCAAGAACATGCCGACACATAAGTGAAACGCAATCATCAAAAATGAGCAAGTCATTCCGAGCCATGCATACCTTCCGCCAGCAATTTGTTAATGGTTCTCGCGGCGAATCGGAGGCAAACCAAACAAATCAAGGCGAGTCTACAGTCGATAGGGGATCGGGATCTGGTCTTTCCACCTTCAAACTTTATATATATATATATAACTATATATATAAAATACACAGGAAGAGTTATTGTGTAAATACAGTTTGATGTGGATACTTGTCATATCTTATCATCATTTAGTAATTAATGGACAATGCACAGAAGAGGCAACCAAATTTGCCGAGGCACCAGGCGCCCCCAAAGTAGTACAAGTCAAGGCAGGCCACGAGGAGCTCAGGGATGTCTTCAACCACCCGGAGTCCTGTGTTGAGAGGTCCCCGAAACTCATGCAGCAGCTCCACGTCATCCTCTTTCCTGAGGTGGGTACAGCTGAAGGAATGGAACGGTGTAGAAAGCGTTTTTGAATGGGTGTCCGTTATACAATGCAATGCTTTGTCTGCAACAAAATCAAAAGGGAAAATAACCTAGCAACAGCAACGCCAATAAGCATCACCACTTGGCAAGCTAGGACGATTGCAGCAAAATAACCATTTCTGAGAGACACCCAGAATCAAATTTATCGCCATCAGAGCGTTGAAGAAAGGGATTTCCAAGGCGGCCGCTTTGCCCATGACAGCCTGCCGGGAAGAACGCACTCAAGAGTAGCTCATGTCTTTTGATTTTGGTTGCAGCTTTGATGATCTGATTTGCTTTTCGCAGCTCAAATCCCCTCGCGGATTAATGCTTGTAGGCTCGCATCTGTCTGCTTGTTGTGTTTATTTCATTCGCTAGACTCCTAAGACTTTCCCATTTCAGTCCTCCATCCTCCTCCTCTTCTTCAGCTCTGGCTCGGTCTCCTCAGCTCTTTCCACCTGCCACGACCCGGGTGGCCAAAAGAGAAAAAAGAAAAGCCTTTCGATGAAACCCAGCCTGATTGAAATCTGCCTTCTCTGGCAAGAATGTGACATCAAGTGCCAGAACCCAAGCGCACAAAAGCAGCAACGGGCAAAGGAGGGCCATGGCCAGCACAGAGCTGGTTCCGCCCTCGATTCCAACGATGTAGGTGATGAGAATGAGGAGGAGCAGCGACGTCATGAAGCCACAAATGCGCCTCTGCCAAAGCTGCTGCCTACTTTGTTCCAGCCGCTTGACCAGCGTCCTCGCATAGAACACTGCGGTCCACACAATGGTCAGGCCCAGCGACATGAGTGCGACGAACCAAAGCCCGAAAGCCACACTTGAGCACCCGATGTCACTGCAAGCCATCATCTGCATACTGTAGATGTCATACCGCCCGCAGTTATCCAGCTCGCGGGAGACGTGGCAGCCCGGCATCGGGACCTAGTGATTGCGACAAATGAAGAAACTGGTGTGAGGGAGTAGCTTGGTGTTGCAACAGGTCCAGGATTTTCGTTTCATGACTCCGTCGCAGGATTAGTCTTGAGTCTTGATAGATCTTAATTTAACACTTCCCCGCCCTTCAAATCTGCAGCATATTTGGGTTATCCCCTCTTTCATGACTTCACCAACCTGGATGTCTGCTTCGCAAAACGCCTCCGTGAGTAGGCCCTGATGGCACGTAGGCAGCGCCAGTATTTCACTTTCATTTGGGCATTCCCTGCTCCGCACCGGCATTAGGAGCCCAGAGCCACAGGCAGCGGTGAATCCCATCAGCGTCGATCGCTGGTATGCCCCGAGGACATACAACAGCCTGAAATGTGTCAAACGAATACATAGTTGAAAGAACAGTGAAGTTGTCAAGTCACTTCTGCTGCCCATTGAACGGAAAAAAGGAAATTTAAGTTTGCAACATTATTGTGAATTCAGTTGAAAACATACTAGTTCAACCAAGCCCTGAAACGACGACACCAGATTCCCGCTCTCCAATACCATGTTCAATGTCAGCACATGGCAGGAACGTCGAATCCTTCGGGACATCGGCATGGTCTCCTCGGGTGCCGGAGGGTCTGTTTGCTCGGTATCTGCTTCTTTCTGTTCGTGATCTTGTGCTCCGGGTATCTGATGTGTCTGGTGCTCCGGGTCCGGGATGGCTTTGCCCAACATCCGAGCCTCTTGGGCCACTTGGGCTGGTGCTTCACCTGCACGAGCCCAAAGGCGGGCCATGACTAAAGACACGGCTAAGGCCGCAAGGTAAAAGGCCAAAGCGCCCAGGCCCCAAGCGCTCGCATCTGCGAATGCAAACTGACTGGATGCAAGGGCAGAGGGGGGGCTCTGTGCGGGTGGTGGTGCTTGTCATGGTCCTGCTGGTGCTAGTGCTGCTGGTGCTGGTCCAGCTGGTGCTAGTGCTGCTGATGCTGGTCCTGCTGGTGCTAGTGCTGGTGGTCATGCTCCTGGTGGTGCTGGTCCTGCTGGTGCTGGTCCTGCTGGTGCTAGTGCTGGTGCTCATCGTCATGGTCCTGGTGGTCGTTGTTGCGATTGTTACAGTGTCTACATAGCCCGGATATCCGGTGGCACTGTTGCTTGCCATGACCAGGTACTGGGCGCCGTCTATGATGAAGGATTCCCAGCCACTCGCTCCATCGGTAGCGATGCTCTCAAACTCTACAAAGGAAGTGCCATCCCAGCGGTAAACTTTTGAATCGACGCTGAAAGAAGCACCATTGTAGCGATTGGCCACGACCAAATACAGCGTGTCATGGATGATGAAAGATTCCCAGGCCCTTGCTTGACTTGTAGCGATACTCTGGAACTCTGTAAAAGAAGTGCCATCCCAGCGGTATATTTTGGAATCGACGTTGTAAGAAGCACCACCATGGTCGTAGGAATTGGCCACAACCAGGTACTGGGTCCCGTCGATGATGAAAGATTCCCAGGTAGCGGCTCCATCTGTGGCGATACTCTGGAACTCCACGAAGGAAGTGCCATCCCAGCGGTAGACCTTTGAATCGGCACCATTGTTGTAATTGGCCACGACCAGGTACTGGGTCCCGTCGATGATAAAGGATTCCCAGCTCCATGCTTTCTGTGTAGCTATACTCTGGAACTCCACGAAGGAAGCGCCATTCCAGCGATAAACCTTCGAATCGGCACCTTGGTAGTTGGCCACGACCAGGTACTGGGTTCCATCGATGATGAAGGATTCCCAGCTATTTGCCCCATCGGTAGCGATACTCTGGAAGTCTGCAAAGAAAGTGCCATTCCAGCGGTAAACCTTTGAGTTGGTGTTGTAGGAAGCACCATCGTAGTAGTTGGCCACGACCAGGTACTGGGTCCCGTCTATAATAAAAGATTCCCAGCCCAATGCTCCAGATGTAGCGATACTCTGGAACTCCACGAAGGAAGTGCCATCCCAGCGATAGATCTTTGAATCTACATTAAAATTTGTACCGCTCTTTTCATTGGCCTCGACCAAGTACTGCGTGCCGTCTATCCTCGAACATAAAAACATGCTGCCATGTGTCTTTTTTTGTTTTGGGCGTGTGCAAATGCAGCCAACCATCACCCGCTGGTTGAAGATTGTCCCAGAATAGTCATCAGTATCGGGTAATTAATTCGACTATATACATGGCACATAGCATCATATCAGGGGCAAATACCTTGAACACACATGGATACAAATGGGACAGCTTCGCAAAATAGCCGATGATGTGGGTCCTTTTCCACAAACAACACAAAACTTTGACCCCAAAACGATCCAAAAGGAGCAAAGCATCTCAAAGGTATGAAAGAACTGGCAACGGCCATCAGTCGTAATGCTTTGCACTACGTCAATGTGGCTAGCGGCCTTGCCGACAAAGGGCAGGCAAGCCAGCACAACCAGCGCGACTAGCTGCATCATCGGAAGATGTGCGAACGGGGCAAGAATCATTGCCGCCATGTTGTTATAGTTATAGGGTATAAGTCTTATAAAAAGAGAAAATAACAATGCTTGAAGAGAAACTGTGATAGACTTGCAATTGTTCCTATCCACATGCAAAGACTTGGCTGGAGACTGCCTGGGCGAGCGATCTCACTTCAAAAGAAGGCCACCCACCGAATCAAAGTGGGGTGTGGAAGTTCCAGACGCCTGGATGTCTAGTGTTGACGCAAGAACAAGACTTGACACCGCTTTGAACCTCCATTTACCTCAAAAAAACAGCATGAAAACTGCCGTTTTCTGTGGTTCCTTTCACAGTCACGCCTTGAACGACCCCTTAGGTAATTCTTTCTTGGCGGCCGGGCGGGCGCGGTGTTGCCACCCCCACGCATCTAGTGGCACGTGGCGGCTGGCTGGTCATCTAGGACACTCCCACAAACATCCAAAGGATCTCAGATCTCCTCCTTTGTGGCCGTGAGAGCCACTCGAATCTCGACATTTATATATATATAAGAATTAAATTGAATAAAACATGCCATAACTGGTTGTTTGAAGGTGAGTGGCACTGATCGTCATTGGAACATCAAATTCAGTCAGCATCTCTTTCAAGTTGGTTGCTTGGCAATTCCAAGAATCATCAGAATACACATTCTGCATGCAGAGGGAATGTGCACAGCCCAAAGAGTCCAAGCCAACAAACACGTGTATTCCATTTGTCGAGGGGGCACCTCATCTTGATTAACATCCAGAAAGCAGAACCACCGAACCATCCAACAACACCAGTAGACCAAGCCGAAGAAGCATTGGCTGGGATGGCTAGGGAAATTGTTTGCTCTTTCAATTACCAATAGCTAAACAACAAAAACATCAACGTTTCCTCAAATTCTCAAACTGGCAAAGGGGAACAGCAAACATTTGGTGGGAAGTTGTGGCTTTCCAACACAAATCACTACTAGCCTGAACAAGAACTCATATGCACAAAAAAAACACATGAGCAATGGTTCAAACTGTTGCCCTTAATTATCAATATCTCCCCACTCCTGATGCTGAGCCATGCCCTGTCCCCAGCCTGCCGACGCTGAGCCAGCCAATCCTCGGATAAAAGAACAAATGCACATGCAAAGGTGGGAAGGACTTCCTTGTTTGACAAAGAGGTGGAACTATCAAAAAACGCCGGTCCCCATAGCTGATAATGTTCTCATTCCTTCTGGTTGTTCCCCGTTTCAGTTCACTGCAGGTGACAATTCATAGATTCATAGGGTATGCGAGGAACTGAAAGCATTGGCCATAAAGCGACCAAGCCTACTTCAGCTAACGTCTATAATTGAAGGATTTGCCAGCCCAGCACACACATCTCTTTTGACAGCCCAGCAATGGTAATCATAGGGAACATTTCAGAACAGGGACGGCGACCCAATAGTACCCTCAAAAACAAAAACTTCTTCAGTTTGTGACCCAAATCAACATTTGGAGGCGATCTAAAATGATCTGAAGCTGGGATCTGAGTCACTTGGAAGAACCAGGCAAGTGACAACTTGGAACATTGGACGAACCATTCAGAACCCGAAGACACTAAGCTCTCTGCCAGCTCGTCGTCGCTTTCCTGGGCCATCCGGATCAACTTTCCACCTCCATTCGCAAAACTTAATGGAACGTCCTAGTACTAGTAAGTGTGCTTTCTCTGGGGCAGCTTGTTCCGCCAGCTGTGTCTGCAGGTAAGTATAAGTGCTGTCCCTGATGCATTTAGTATACACTTTGTGATGGTCTTTTCGTATTGCATGTGTTGAATGTTCGATGTTCACCTGCATCCAAGAAACAATTACTGTAAACCGTGTAAACCTATCGGAACCTGTGTAAACCTATCGGAACCTGTCACCCCAAGTGCCCCACCCACGAATCCATGAACTGACAGGAAGCGCACAAAACTTGCCAAAGAACTTCTGTGCAAAAGAAAAGATTGTAACATATAGCAAAACCATACAATCACTCATACAATCGTACACTCGCAGCCCTCGCAGGCGCCTGGTCGCTCTCCTCCTTGGCCGCAGCCAAGGCCCATGCCTCATGGGTTCGGATGAACAGCAACCACCCAATGAACTTGAATGCCTCAAACGGGAGGTCAGCCGTCTTTTTACCTACTATGACAGTTACGCAGGTGTCTACTTGATTGATTACAGTTGGCCAAGAGCCCTCTAAGGGTCTTGCTGGGACTTGGCCAAGCCAACGCCTCCAGCCCTTTACGCCAAACTCTTCGCTCAGTTCGTTTGCCAAATGGTACCTGTCTTCGGCTTGGTCAACAACCTGTCTTCGCGATCTGCACCGTCTGAGTCCCGAGTGTCTAATCCCTTGGTCAGATTAAACAAGGTCAGTCCCCAATCTAAACCGAGTCCTATGCCGTCATCACCATGGCACAAGCTCCCAGGCATTGCATTCCCGCCGCTCAATCGCGGGACACGGTGTCATCAAGTTTCATCCTGGTGGTGCCTACAGCCCTACCGACATCTACCACATTGGAACATCTTGGACCCTCAAAAAACAGAAGAGTCGTCTCCAGCTGAAACACCGACACCTCATCTCAATCATCCGGAGTGCTGCAGAGAGGTGGAGAGGTGGAACAGAAGTTGCTGCCGAGGAGCTCTCAGGTTCGAGCCGCTGCTGGGGCCCAGGTTCACACGCGCCTGAGAGGATGCAGCTCAGCGATTTAGGCTGTCTTTCGACGATTCTGGGGATCCAGTCCAAAATTGATGTTCAGGGCGCAAATCCCAGAAAATTGGGGAACAAACAAGCCACTTACTTGTAGCAAAGTTTGCAGAGGTCTGTCGCAGCTAGGATCAGCTAAGTAGGCGTTTACGATGTTTTAGTGTGTTTTAGTAGGTTCTTGTCAGCATGCGTGGATTCGCCCCATATTATCTTCGTCCATGCCAAATCCAATTCATGCCACCCTTGGAACAGGGGCCTCATCATCCGGAAAGTGCACGTACTCCAACATCCAAAAACCTCTTCAAAACATCCAGGAGATCCAAAAACAACGCATCCTGGATGAGTGCGTCTGGCGTTTTGCCCCCATGGATCCGACCCGACCGGTCGGCCACACGGGACCAGTGCCTTTGGGTCCGACCCGACCGGTCCAAATTCCAGGACCGACTTCGTCGGGTGAATCGTCTGTGGCTCCGAGGCACGAATGGATTTTCGGGGACCAAGCAACATGGAAGGCCCGCCTAGCATCTTCTAGCTTGGTATGTATATAAAGCCAATCTGGAGACATCTTTTTGGTGATCCCCAAATCGAACTGAATTGCCTGAGAGAATATGCATTGGACATTGCTCCACACTCCAATTTGCACACTTTGGGAACATTGGGAATTCACACACATCCTCCAACATGTTCGACCACGGACCAGTCCCAACTTAATGTGCTGAAATTTTAGTTATTCACCCAGGCCATGGCCATCCAACAGATGGGAAAAAATAGGAGACATTCTTCTGTCATGTCCCTTTTCCATGATTTCCTGTCAACACAACGTTGTTTTTCAAGTAGCAGGTCGGTGCTCACCATGGTCATGGCCGTGGTCGCCGAACCACAACCCTTCCCCGGAACTCCATTCCTGCTGGGAAGTTCCAACTGGTTGAAACTTGGCCATACTGAAGATCTCCTCTTCCTGGAAAGCTGGGGTGCGAAAAAGGCGCGGACCGTTCTGCAAAACCAGTTTTGTTAAGCTCTGCTTCAAAGCAAAGTCATATCAGCCAATCTCAACATTCTTGAAACCAAAGGTTTGAGATCTTACAAGTTGGTAAAAACTACTTAAAACTAGTTCTCTTTAGATCTTGCTGACTTGTCAGATCATCACAACCTACGGATTTACAGACCTTCAGGCCTTAAAGAAGTGCGTAGAAGTATGTTTCAAGGGCAGGTTACGGTGTAGCCCTCCAGAAGCAACATATCTGCAGAGATCTGCAGCAGGAATCACCCCTCTCTCCATTGATCTGATTCAACTCAAACACTCGTTCTTGGGGGTGCCCACTGTTGATTGGCACAGAACCCAATACCAGTGCTACCTATAATTGTATATTCATGTGTGCCAGTTGTTGTCTTCCTCACTGCCATCTTCTGCTGACATCTTTCGGCACGATAAGACTGAACAATATACGTATCTTGTCTTTCCGTTCATTCTTGAAGACCGAGGGCCATGAGAGGGCTGCGATGGCCTTTTTCGGCTCACTTCGGCCACCTCACCGCCGCTCGGACCTCATCGGACTCCTCCGGCTCGAAGGCACCGCGTGCACCTGAAGTACAGGCTGCTCGGTGGAGGGATGTCGAGAACTCGAGTGGTGGAGGTGCGGCAAAGCGCAAGAACGGAGAGGAAACTCAGCTTCCACACGTCTTCATAAATAAATTGTCACCAGAATGGCTTTACACAAGCATGTGGTGGTTATTCATTTTGTTAACAACCAACATTACTGCATTTGCACGTGCTACTACTTTTGGTACTACTGCTGCTGCTGCTGCTGCTGCCACCCTCCTTCGCAAGGCCGATGCTCGAGGCTCTGTCTCTCATAGGTCAAAGCGATGGTAAAGCGGCCCGGAGAATATTGGAGCCACATGTTCTCATTCTTCTCCAGGAGTCCGGCAAAGAAGGTTGCTAACATGTTAGAAGCATGAAAAGGGACTGACACCTTCGGATGGTTCCATCCCCACCACGAACAAGCACATGCCACCGGCATGTATGTATGCCAATGTATGGTGATTCTACATGTGTTGGATGTTCTCTCAGTCGAATTTGTTCGACTGCTCTGAATACTTGCAGGCTTCGAATGGTTTCGTCTGCACCCATGTAGAATACACGGCTGCACCCATGTAAAATCGCCGTTTCGCCCTCTTTTCATGTCGTGTCCATCATTCTTTCCCGGACGACACTTCGCTCGACTGGAGCTCACCCAATTTCTGCAGGGACCTTAGGGGGGGTGGGACGTGTGGGAGGAGTCCACTAAGCCAGGCCGAGGGTGGTTGATTTCCACAGTACCAAATGGTCGTGCCTGGGTGATCTGGTTGGTTTCTCACGAAGAGTATGACTCAGTTCTAATCAGATCGTGTGAGCTATCATCCCAAGTGAAATGGTTTTAAAAGAAAACATATCTGAGACAAACAACCACCCTGCTGATTGGGCTTCCATTGGCCACCCATTCCACTTCATGTGTTGAGTCGAGTTCCCCAACATCGGCTCCAAAGGCGACTCAAAGGCCCGACAGGAAACCCAGGTCACGCGAAGCGTCTCGGACCGCGCCAGGACACGTGAGACGTACACTGAGCCAAGAATCGATGACAGTGACAGGTGTTCGGGGTCCAAGCCCAAGCCTGTGCTATGTAGGGGTCCAAACCCTCAGGAGGTTCAACTGATGAGTTCCCCAAAAAAGAACATGGGCAAGAGCCAATTGGCGTGCCACTTGGCCTCGATAGATTTTTGGGTCCCTCAGGAAGTTTGCTCTTCTGCTGCTTTTTCCGCTGGCTGGCCCGTTTGAATCCCTCCGTTTTTGAGAGGCCCGACGGGACGCTTCTTCTCGCTGCCTGAACGTGGGCACCACGGACCATCAAGTATCATCAAACCGGGTGAAAGGATGTGGGACGGAGAGCAAACCCAAGATAACACCCAGCCTTTACTTGGTTCAGTCGTCATCTTCCCAAAGTCTTTGGACATGGATGCCATTAATAATCTCACCTTCGGTCCCTCCACAAGGTCCCTGTCTTGGTAGCGAGGTGCTCAAGGTTCACTTTCGACCAAAAGCACCCTGGGCAGTGCCTGATCTCAGCTTTGTTGAGGCCTGGGTCATTCTAAACTCTGATCTTCATTTAGGTCACTTCAAACATGTTGAGAGATTCAATTCTCCAGTCTTCACAACAAAAAAAAGCTCTGACGAAGTTGCTGAGCATCAGGGCACGTGTCTACGTGGGTAGCTTGCGGGAGAGATTCGAGCTGGGAAGACTGGGTTCGCCCTGGGGATGGGTTTTGATTGTTTGTCAAATGCATAAAGTGGGACCTCGTCCTGATGCGGGGGTTGAGCTACACTTGAATGCTCTAGACTCCAGACAGTTGCTTGGTTCTCCATACCATCGTTTTTGATTTTGGGTTAGGGAAACGGGGGGAGGGACTGGAATGATGTCAGGCGGGCAATTGAAAGTCCTATGGGATTCTCAAGACGAATGACCACCAAGAAAAACAAGTCAAGAGTCAAGAGGACACAACACCACCAAACAGCCCCCCTGCAAAGTCATTGCCTATCACCATCCAAGGAGAGTGGGGCCAGAAGGAGGCCTCTAAGGGGAGTTGGTCCTCCTCTGCCTAACAGTCCCAGCAATGCCCTGGCAGTTACCCAAGATAGGAACCATTCCCAGTTCTATTTCCCAGCACCTTCCTAACATCTCCAGCCATGGCACCCCTTATAAGGTCCACTGGTATTCATTCATTTGGCATCAGAATCAGTGGGCTCAAGATGCTGTTTTGTTTTTATTTGTTTTCGAAAGTCATAGATATGTTCTCAGGTCGTTTGGCATCCAAACGGGTGGACCCGAACTCCGGTCTCCTCTCCCCCCGTCCACCGTCTCCACGGTTGCGGAAACGGTCGCCTTGAAGGACCATAGCCTCGCAGAAACCGCACCGGTGGCGCCGGTGGCACCGGTTGCGGAAGCGCCGTCTCGTCGAGTCATGTAAGTTTGAGAAGAACCATGCAACTCCTGAAACTCATACTTACATGTGCTGACTTATTGAACTGATTTTAAAACAAGGAAATGCAAGAGATACAACAAAAAAAGGACTGGGCCCCCATAAAATGAGTCATTGAGTCAGACTTATTGTCAAGCCAAGACTTGTGAGGGCAGCTTTGCCATTAATAGAATTCTGGGCGACATTTCGGGTAGTATCAGCCTATTCGGACTGGTCATGGAGCATTTGCTCACAGCAGTGATCAAGTGATCAAGAAAGGAAAAGCTTGGAGGCGTCAGGTGTCAGGTGTGAGAAAAGGCTTCAGTGCCAGGCCACCTGACCAAATGTTCCACACATTGACCAACTCTCCCAATAAAACCCCCAGTGGATTCCCAACTCCCACTGTATTCCCACAGCATTCTCACTGGGAAAACTGCAGGTTTTTGCGGTACATAACATTGTGTTTTAAGTGTTCAAGCAGCACCACTTGAAGAGACATGGCTTGCACTTATAAGATATTGCATTTGGAGGTTAAACTTGGTTGAACGTCGTATCTCTCTAAATTATGTTAAACTGCAAGTCTTGATGAAGTTCTACGGTGAACATGTATAAAACTCGCTCTGGGTCGCTGAGGATCTGGACGAGTTCTGCGGATTGGTGAACACCCCAAAACCCGTCAAAGGGAAGTAGCTCAGGAGACCCAAAAACACCAAGGGAGGATCATCAAACAAAAGGCTGAAGGGAAAAAGAATTGACGAGCAACTGTGCACATACCGTCGGTAATAGGAACCCTTCCCCCGCCAAAAAAGAAAGAACGCCATCCGATCCTGGGGAAAGCACTGAATATGGATTGGGCAAGTTCATAAGGCACCAAAAGTCTGCCATGCAGCTGAGTTAGGTATGAACAGGGTTTCTGGATGTTTCTGGTGATAGAAAAAGACTGGTCTCTCAGTTTGCCTACTAACTGGGACTCCAAAGACGCCTCCCCAGTCTCCTCCCCCCCCGAGTCGACTCGTCGCCTCCGGCGTCGGCGGTCGGCCTGTCTTCCTCTCGGTTCCTGTCGGGTGGGATGGTGAAAGAACATGGGCGTGTAGAATAGGGAGACACCCAGTCTAGACATCCTATAAGGTTCGGAAACTAGACTAAAGTACCAAACCCCATGTCCCAACCACATGATTTACAGTATCCCGATCCATTATCGGTGTATTATCTGTAATGATATCTACTCAACCCCTCAGAAGTGGTGGTAAATGGTGGTAATAAGACCCAGTCAGAACTTGTTAAGCAAAACACCCTATCTGTACATCACCGCTAAGGTTTTCGAGTGTGGCTCGGGACTACTTTTGGAGGAAGAAAACACAGGAACCAGCTGTGAGAGGCAACACAACGTGGTATACATGTATTATACTGTGTTTTTGTGGGCACATGATCACACCCAAACACTCGCGTCAGTTCGGGTACTTGACCCTGGGGGGGCATGTAGGTAAATATTCCAGTCCCATGGAGTGTCTGGCATATGTGGTGCAGGAGTGCTTCACGTCAACCATCCGAAGTGGACACCACCTGGTGTTGAATGGACTTTGCTGGGAGTCTTTTTGAGCCGCTTGTGCTATGCTAGGCGCCCGGTGGCTGTGAAGCCACTCCTTTTCTGTCCAAGAACGCGGCGTCGCTCGTTCTCCTGTATAGTTTTGCCAATAACTGGATCTTCCAACCATCATGCAAGCTGTCTGCCCCACTTTATCGGATGAATCAAATAGACAAACCCACAAAGTTGGAATATGCAGGCATCTTTGGTGGTGGGCCTCTACTAGAGGCAATCCGTCACCCGCCAAGATTGCTTTTGACTCTTTTGACTTTCTTCCTCAGCTCAGACTCGCCACTTGTGGGATACATGTTCTTCTGGCTTCTTTGGCCGAAGCAAAGCGGACGGACGACTGTGGCGTGATCTTCCAACTCTTCGATGGGTTTTTTCAAGCTCTTTCAGAAAGGTAAGAGGGCTGGTGAGAGGTACTTACTTCGATCATCTCCAAACAAAAGTGGTACTTACTTCACATGGTTGGATCGTCTGGACCCTTCGGTAGTTGGAGGTCGGGTCGTTTCTTATGTTCATCACCAGGTCGTGTGAGTCAATCTGGTTGCAACCTGGTGGCTGCCAAAGGCCATAGTTGTGACGGATTGAGTTCATGAACCATTCCTACACAAAACAAACAAACAAACAAACAACCAAACAAGCAAACAAACAAACAAAAAAACAAACAAACACACAAGCAACATCAAACAACGAGGGGCCAGTGTGTCCAATCGCAATGTGACTCTCCGACTCGTGATGTGGCTTGATATAGTCATGAAATGATGTACAATGCCTGCAAACAGACCTTTGTTTGCCTTCCTTTTGCGTAGGAACACAAAATCTGCACACTCGTATCAAAACACCTCTGGTATCAGTACATAAGAGAGAGTAACCAAATCTACCAACGCAACCATCAACAAAGGGAGAACACCCATTTTAGGACAAAGCGTTGTTCAACAACAAGTCATTCACACCATTCACTCAGAAGCTTCACGCACAAATCACCAGTGGTCGCGAGAAATGGTTCCTCGATTCCTGCAAAACTTGGAGCCAATCACTTTGTGACAGCAGAACACTTTTGCAAAACCAAAGCTACAGCCCTCGGGGCAGAAGAACAACGCTTGGTAGTGACAAACACATCATAGATATGCATTTCAGTGTATTAACGGATAAAACACAGGATGGGAGTGTTTCGATCCACCGAAGATGAGAGATCCCCTGTTTTTTTCTCCTAGTCCTAGTCCATGACCTAGACCATGATCATTGCCGATGACCCCTCCTTCTTCTTGGCCTACTTCAAACGTTCGGGTTCAAGGTGGTCCAGAAACATCGCTCGTTTTGTAGCAGAATAACAAAAACAGAACACACACAAACACGAAAACACGAATGTTCCTGATTGCATTAGATATGTCAGACATGTCATTGGGTCCACCGGCTTCCACTTGATTATTTTTGAAAATCCTCTCTCTAGCAAGAACAAAGTTTGACCTTGCAAAACCCAATATTCAATAATAACAATAACAATAGATTCAAACATGGTTCATTCAACCCCGTAGCATCGCATCTTCTTAACAATTTTAAACACATCATAACACATCTGAAACCCATCCAAACTGGGTGCAACCAACCCAGTCTTCCTGTAGCTACAGAAAACTGGGCTTGGCAACGCAACTCTTCGTCCCTCTTCATCCTCTTCTCTTCCACTCCCGAGGGGGTCCAAAGGCGCTGCCGTGAGGCGCTGCCCTGATGGCGCTCGGCACCGACGCCATGTCTTCGGCATGACCGGCGCCGTGGCGCGGTGTCGCTCTGCACGCCAAACACCCTTGTCGTGGCGCAGGGTGGCGAACGGTTCGCCCCAAGTACTTCTTCGATATGTTATCATACTTTGTTGCATATTGCTTATGATGTTGTTGATGCTCCATGGAACATGGAAGAACATCGGAGAATCCAAGAGCGGAATGTGGACAAATTGTATTCAATGATCGTCTTGGTCTTTGCTCTCTCTCTCTCTCTCTCTTTCCTTTTTCTTTCTCAAGGTTTAGTGTGCCAAAGGATCCTACCAACAACTTAAAGGCCAACCCAAACCCTACAGACCTACATTGTATTGTCCTATCAAAGCCGTGCCACCACCTGGGGAATGATGGGACTGTAGTAGTATCATCAACCCAGGACTTCAATAGATTGTTTTAGAGTCCCACAACAATAAGGTCCAAACCAAAACTTCAGCCCCGTCAATACACATCTTCAGCCCCGCAATACTTAGCTCTTTGTTAATTGTGACCAGCTATATGGGACCAGCTATATCATTGGGGACCTTAGCTCATTGTTAACCTTAGCTCATTGTGACCAGCTATATCTTTTCTTCTGAACAACACGCATGGATCCTGCAGCTTTGCCATCAATGTGACCCTGGTGACACCACTGTGACCTGACATGACCTGACCCTGGTGATCATTGGTGATGGTACGGAGTGTGGGGCGTCAACCTTGGGTCTATATTATGTAAATATATTATATAATATACAGTAATATATTTAGCCCACGAACAGGGCCCAGTGGATGATGATGATTGTTATTATTGTTACTAGTAAAGGCCTTTCTGGTATATCCGATGACCAGGGTCCAGTGGTTGATGATTTACTTAGGTTGCAGGCCGGCATCTCTAGAAGACTTATGTACTACTTTACCCACAGCTATACTGGTTTACTGGGTTACACCCTAAGTCAACCAATCTTCTTCATTGTTCTTTGTTGTTTTTCCGGTCAACCCAAGCACTGTTGGGAATGAAGGTAGTTGGAGCTCTACAACTATTAGTGAAACAGATTGTAAAGCCTCTTCAGCAGTCTAGATTCTAGATTAGTGTCGGTCGTTGAGGATGAGAGGACTGTAGCCATGGGCAAGAAAACAAATGAAAACAGGACATGGACCGTCGAGCCACCGAGACGTGCAGGATTTGCTCGTGGAGTTCAAAGCCACGTGTAGACCAATTTATCTGATCCATCGAATGTTGTCTTCGACGCATCCTTCGCAAATGCCAGGGTAGATACCCATCAACGTTCGAACAAACCAAGACGAATCGATCTTTCCTTGTCAACCCGAATTGACAGCGTGACATCCTCCCTTCCAATGTCGAGTCACACAAATGGTCAGCCAGTTTTGTACTATGGATTCCCTCAAATGCCAATGTGGCAGCCTGGAAAACTGATGAAATCTGTTGGGATTCTCAAAAAGGACACATTTAGACCTATCCCCCTGCTCTGTGCGGGAATCCACGGATGCGCTCAGCTCAGCAACTTCGACGCTCGCCTCGCTGAGAGGTTGCTGCCGAACTCGTAGTTGTCCTGCCAACTGCGAACTCGCTCGGGCAGAGGAGGCGGAGAGGAGTCTGGAGTGTCCGAGTCGGGTTCTCGCACTTCTTCAGAGCCATGCAAAATAGGTCAAAACACGTCTTAAAAAGTGTGCCAAACATGCAACATATCCCCAAGAGTCCATGGGACATGGGACTGACATATTTACTTACATTGGGGTCGGTGGTTGATGTCCGGGGTCAATGTAGGCATATCTTATATACATGGAGTGTCTGGGAATATATTTCCATCGCCGGAATCGCCGAGGAATCGCAGCATGGCGCCCGTTACGGTTGATCTCCCGCAGGTTTTGTCTCGTGCAATTCCATTTGCTTCAATGGAATGGCACATTCCGCTGACCGTGGAATGGCACCAATGGAAGCCAATGTACACTACCTGGAGTGAGGAAAAATGGTCATCCAAGGGTCCATGCCATCCGCTTCCAGATTTATTCCAAAGAGCGTAGGTGGTTCTTCTTGGGGCGACCGGAACTTCGGTCATGACAGGGAGGTGAATGGTCGTTCGCTGAGAGTCGTTGCTGGCTCGTAGGTGAACCCTTGAAACAGTTTCAAAACCACCCAAACATACCCAAACCAATTCCTGTAATGTCTTCGTTTCCTTTCTGACCTTGGACAGCTGTCCTGCAAGCCATCCCACCCCAGCTGCCAATTGTTGAAGCCAAAGCGCGGATTATCCTGGCGAACACCCGCCCAGACCCGCTGTAAGTGTCATTGTGAGTTCCTGGAAGTCAAAGAAAAGGGAAAAGGAAGAACAGGTGCCTTACTAGTTACTAGTAGTAACAAGAAGCTACTAGTAACAAGTGCCACGCTACTAGGAACAGGTGCCTTACTAGTAGTAACAAGAAGCTGGCCGATTTTCGCCTTCCGTGCGGAGATGAAGAAGTCCGCGTTGGTGATGGCGTCGAACACGGGCAGTTTGGTCTCTAAACGCAAGGCATCGGCATACCTCACGACGGGCAACCATGATGTGTGCCCGTGCATTCACACCGTGTGCCGCACTTGCGCTAGCATCACTGGAGCGAAAATCAGAATCACAACATCAAGTTTTTGTGATTCTGATTCTATGCGGTAGGCATTTACGGCTTTCCTGTGACTGGTGGCATGACGTTCTCCATCGACTCCAGTCCCTCCCGTCGTCCAAGACACGGGGGGCAGCTCCGTGCATTCCAACAAGATCGCCCGGATGGAGCTGTGCTTCTTCCTCGTTTGACCGGGAAACGGGTCGGGATGGCCCAACATGTTGCCATGGTCTTGTCACGGGAGTGGGGAGAGACAGCCGGAAGCCGCTGAATTTGCTGAGGATCTATATGGATCTATATATGGTATATTGGTACATGGACTGGCAGTAGGAAACATGGAAAAGGCATGAACATGCAATGTTTCCATGTGCACACCGCTGCACACCCATCATGTCCCGTCTCGACCGTAGATCAGAGCAAGGAATGAACGTTCGACCCCTGCGTAGATCACCTGTCGAAGCAAGCTTCAAGACCTCTTTCACCAAGAAGACAATCCCCGGAGTCACATACTCCACGTCCACCTGAAACCAGCGGAAAAACGCCAGTCAACGAAACATAATGAACCACAACGCTCACTAACAGGGGTGGTCAACCCCCTTGAAGATTGAAGGCCAATGCGCTTATGTCCTTATAGATTGACTGAACTTTGCAGTGCTCGACCTCAGTCAGTGACTCAGTGAGCAATTTCTACCGGGTCTATTTTTTCCTCGCGATCAACTCCACTCCAGAGATCCGATCCAGCCACGGTTGGATCCGAACTTGGTAAAATCCACTCACTGCGGATTAGATCAAAGCCGAGACCTTGTCTTCTGCCAGGTGCAATTGTTTCAAAACCGGTCCTGAACCTAAACACTCCATGTATGACATATTTATCAACTGCCCTAATGTATGTAAACATATGCAATAAATGCAGTGTTTGAGATATGATATAGGTTGGGTCTATCCTATTGCCAGTAACAGTGGATGATGATGGTTCGTAAAGGCCTTGTTCAACAATTGTGAAATTGTTCACTGACTGTTACAAGTAATAGAACAAACCCAACATGTAGTGATCAGGAAACTCACACCCAGCCCTCATCGGGGAACCATGTGGAAGCAAAGACTCCGACCAACGAAGTCCTTTTATGTCCGTATGGTCCATCTGGCGCTCTGCTGACCAACATTGCCACACACAGAAGTCCACGGTGGTCGATGTAGCTAGCAAGGGGTTGGAACTCCCTGTAGCAACTTGGCTCCGAATGGATACCCCCGGCTCCTTTGCTCCCTCCTGAGCAAAAACTAGGTAGGATAAATGGTAGGTAGCTAGGTATTTCATGGATCGTACCAGCCAAGGATGGTTGGTTCTCCATTTGTCCGTGTGATGCAATGGTTTAGTTGGCCCCCCCTCCAAGCACGTACAGGCCACTGTAGGTTCATCTATGGATCTCATTCTACAGGATCTGCTCACACAGAACCACGGTTCACTGAAGGACTCTGGACATGGACCTGGGTCAAACGGGACTTATAGGGATTTGTTCCACCACAGTAGCAAACCCTAACTGTCAGGGGGTGAAAACAACTTGCAAAATACGGTGTTTCTTCACCCAAAATGAGCCGAATCAATGACAGGCTCATTCGGTGCGTCCCGGGCTCCGGTTCCCTTTTTGATCCGCCAGGAACGGTGCGCGGCTGGACGCTTTGGAGGTACCATCCGAGTCCACCCGACCGCGCCACCGGTGAGGGGCGATGTTGAGACACCTACCATGGAGACTGTAGACACCTGATGAATTCTCCCCACCCATTTAGGGAGTCAAACCGAATCAAACCTCTTTTTTAGCTGGGGGGGGGTTGGGATGGTTTTAGTTTAATCAAAAGTCTACATCACTAGGTGTCTTCCTGAAAGGTGACTGGTCTTTCAATCTCCGTTTTATCTGACCAGGATGCTTTTGATGGGCCGAAGACCTTGTCACACCGAACTGGTCACACCGATCGGATGTGGGACTGTTCAGGTCTGGAAGATGCCGGTCAATGAACTCACCTCATGTTCATGGCATCCTACAAAAAAAGCACTTTGCTACATATATTCCAGCTTCTTCAGTTCGCGACCTCTTTGGAGTGCCGACGAGTGACTTTTGTGACCTCAAACTGGGATATCAAGGGTCACTTTGAAGAACCAGGTGGCTGTGCAGCTCAAGACATGGGGAGATCCACCCACAACGACCACGACCCACTAGAAGAAGGAAAATCCACTAGTCTACCGAGTTAGGGGCGAGAAAGGGTGTCTCCTTTATCCATATATACACATATACGTACATAAATATTAATATACTATATATTATATCCGCCGACCCCTGCTTAGCCCTTGCCTAAGCGGGGCGGCGCCAGGGACACCGGAGGGTGGAACGGGTGGCAGTGCAAACGAAAGCCCCAGCATGCCACGTTAAGCAGCCACCCCCGCCTTCAAAGCCCTACTGCGTCGGCATCACTCCTGCACTGGCCAAACAAAGGCCGCAGCTTGGCTCAGAAAGCTTTTTCTCTGGGCTTCCGAAGGCGACGTTAGACACCCACGGGCCCCGCCCTCAAACGCTCCTCGGCAGCCGGCAGGCCTGCCGCGGCCTTTCTGTGGCCTGTCCGAAGCCTGCCTCTTCTCTTCGCCCACGGTTGGTTGGGGCAGGTTTTTTTTTCCGCAGTGCTTGGCTCAAGCTAGCTGGCTGCTCTTGCTCTCTTTCACTCTCGGTTTTTGCAGGTTTGGGGCAATGCCTGGCCTGCATAAGGCCTTGGTTTTTGTGTGTGCCATGGTGGTAAGTGCCTGGCCTTGGAGCAGCCCTGTGTGGTACCAGGGCAAGCTGTGGAAGCGCCATGAGCCCACAGGGTGGTGGGCTGAGGTGAATTTGAATGGGGAGCTGGCCCAAGAGGATGATTGGGACGGGTTCCTAGAGCATGGGTTTGAGGTCCCTCTTGCCAACAAGAGGAGGAAGAAAAACCCATTGCAGTCCATTGAAGAAGAAGAAGAAGAAGAGGAGGAGGGCAAGCACTCCTCTTCTTCCACTGCCCCTTCAGGGTTGCCTGCGCAAGGCAAAAGCCTGTTCCTGCAGGCCGCAGCTTGGCCCAGAAAGCTTTTTCTATGGGCTTCCGAAGGCCCCGCCCTCAAACGCTCCTCGGCAGCCGGCAGGCCTGCCGCGGCCTCTCCGTTCCTGCAGGCCGCAGCTTGGCCCAGAAAGCTTTTTCTATGGGCTTCCGAAGGCGACGTTAGAGACCCACGGGCCCCGCCCTCAAACGCTCCTCGGCAGCCGGCAGGCCCCGCCCGCAAACGTTCCTGCAGGCCGCAGCTTGGCCCAGAAAGCTTTTTCTATGGGCTTCCGAAGGCGACGTTAGAGACCCACGGGCCCCGCCCTCAAACGCTCCTCGGCAGCCGGCAAGCCTGCCGCGGCCTCTCCGTTCCTGCAGGCCGCAGCTTGGCCCAGAAAGCTTTTTCTATGGGCTTCCGAAGGCGACGTTAGAGACCCGCGGGCCCCGCCCTCAAACGCTCCTCGGCAGCCGGCAGGCCTGCCGCGGCCTCTCTGTGGCCTGTCCGAAGCCTGCCTCTTCTCTTCCCAGCGGAGGTTGAGAGACCTCAAAGGATACCATCACCCAAATGCCTGATAGGACGCCAGGGCTATAGGGT